>MU622267.1:219418-264519 GCA_025399235.1 Backusella circina FSU 941
CAGGCATGATCTGTTAAAAGAAAAATAGCAAGATCTTGAAACAAATTCACTCACTATTCGGCGCCATCTATTTGATTCGTCTAAACTCTCAAATTAACGACCAGATGAAAAATTTGCACATTTGGTTATATATGTGATCCATTGACGTAATATCTGCACACTATTCTCCTTGAGGAATATTAGGGAGCACTTGGAGGTTGGTTTTGCCTAAAAGGTTGGCCAATTCCACTATTTAATTGCGCACTTTCAAATTAATAAATCGCACACTTCAAAAATAAAAAATGGTGAAATTCGCGTTTTTTGTATATTTTGTATTATAAAATTTTTCGAAAATATGCAGTTTTCATTTTTGAAATGCTCGATTTATTAGTTTGAAAGCCTGCAATTAAATGGTGGAAATGATATATCTCAGATTTTGAAGTTGTTCTGCAAGAAAAAGTTTCATTGACATCTAAAGGGATTATAGATCAAGGTTGCGCTGAAGCAACAGATAAGACAGTGGTCCACTCATAGAAGTCGGGAAGCGTTAAACCCCTCCCCCTTTTTTTTTTTAATTCCACCAGACGGTCATTAAAATAAAGCTCTGAACATATGTGCACCCTTCATATATTCTTTTTTTCTTGGCTTTTAAATATACATTATAAACACTAGCTTCTTTGTAGAGTGCTCCACGTGATATAGTATAGCTCTTTATGTATAAATAATTTGGTACGTATTAAAACTAATTTTGCTTTTCTTTACCATAAAACTAGTGGCTATTTTTTTTAACTATCGACCCATTATTTGCAGTTAACCCATTTCGAAATAATTGATCAAATAATTTCATTTGTAACAACGAATAAAGTTATTTATTTATTTTGTATTGCAGATGTAGTGTTCTCGAAAGGAAATGCATATTTTTGTAATTATAAAATAGGAGTGTGAAAGGGTAAATTAACAGTGGATATTTTTTGATGAGATTTAAATGGAAGCTCTTTCAGTATTATTACCGTAAGCATCTTGAGTAGGAGACCACATACGTGCAGAGACGTATTTAATGAGATCGCTATGTGACAAGTTTTGAATTTCTGGAGCATTAGAAAGACCCTCCTTAACGGCCTCTTCGATCACAGCAGCAGCAACAATGACAGACACTTCACGAATTCTGACCAAAGAAGGATAGAGCCATCCTTGTGCGGTTTCTTCTTGAGTCAACGAGTCAGCCAATGCCTTGGAGGCGCTGAAGATCATACTGTCGGAAATAGAAGTAGGCTTGGCTAAGACTGCACCGAGACCCAATCCAGGGAAAATATACATGTTATTTCCTTGACCAGGAACACAGACTTGTTTAGTTTCGGGAATGGTGAAACTGGGGAATGCAGTTCCAGAGGCGAAGATAACTTTGTTATTAGTAGCTTCCATAGCATCAGCAAAAGAACATTCAGCCTGGGTGGCGGGGTTGGAAAGAGGGAACACGATGGGCTGTTCATTAAGTGCAGCAAGCTTACCCAATACCTCTTGGCTAAAGGCACCAGGTGTAGAAGACAAACCAATAAGACTAATAAAAAATCAAGAGTCAGCATTATAAATTTATATTCACATTACACAGGAAGTTAATAAATACTTACGCAGTTGGCTTGACATAATCAACAATATCCAATAAGTTTTTGTATTGCTGACCATTATTATCTGTACGAGCAAAGTAAACCTTGTGTTGAGCTAATTTGTCTCCACGATCTTGTGTTACAAGGCCCTGTAAATTAGAAAAGGGTTAAATAATTTAATCGGAAATGTAAACATGATAGAAACAAATTTACCTTGGAATCACAGATCCAGAACACATCTCTTGCCTCCTGTTCAGTCATGCTGAACTCTTGTTGGAAGTATTGCTGGATTTGGCTAGCAACACCAATAGCAGCAGAACCAGCACCATAGAATACAATACGGTGATCCTTAGGAAGTACACCTTCCTCTTTTTGAACCTTACGGATAGCATTGATTACACCTGACAAGATAACAGCACCTGTACCTTGAATATCATCATTAAAGCAAAGCAACTTATTCTGATATTTCTCCAAAAGTCCAAAAGCATGTTCACTGGACCAATCTTCAAATTGAATCAACAAATCGGGGTATACTTGATGAACAGTTTCAAGGACATTATCAACAATACTATAAAACTCATCATCACTAGGACGAGCCTTTCTAAGTCCAAGATAGAATTCATCATTACGCAACTTCTCGTTGTTTGTTCCCAAATCCAAAACGATAGGTAAAGTACGACGAGGGTCAATACCTGCACCAGCAACATAAAGCTGAAGTTTACCTATGCTAATACCAATACCGTTAGATCCAAGATCGCCCAAACCGAGAATTCTAGAGCCATCAGTAATAACGGCAATCTCAGGAGAGAAACCAGGAACGGGCTGGTAATTGCGGATAGTCTCTTCTAAGTTTGTCAGGTCAGTGGAATCCAAATAAAGACCATCAGGTACACCAGGACCAGCCAAGAAAGGATAGATGTTGGAATATTCAACACAGGCAGTACCAACAGTGGGAGTATAGATAACAGGTGCAAATTCCTGTGTTTTGTTGTTTTTTAGAAAAAAAGGTTAACAATAGAAAAAAGGCTATTGATTGTATGAATCGCATTTACCTGAAGATCTTCCATTATCATCTTGTAGAAAAGACGAGTATTTGAAGAACGTAATTGAGCCATGAAAATATACTTTTCAAGCATTGTAGACTTTGATCTGACTTGCTGTAAGGCACGACGTCTTTGGATATCAAGTGTTTCAACACCCAAAGGTAATAAACCAGTTAATCCAAGAGCCTTACGCTTCTCGTGCTCGATAGCAGTTCCTATGTAGAAGTATGTCTGCTAAGTGATATGAAGTATGCGAGTACTTTTTACAAAATTTACCTTCGTTATCATAACCATTTCTGGTCTTTGTAATTGGGGTTTCGTTAGTTGAAGGTGTGATAAAAGATGTAGGAGCCATTTTAATAATATATTAAACAAATATTGAAAAAGTTAATAAAAGAGATTATTAAACGGAAGAAGAAAGATGTAAAAACTATTTATATATATATGCAAATTAAAGATGTATTGCAAACTTTATCCCGAAAAAAAAATAAGCAAGGGAAATAAAATAAACAAATTAAAGCTAGAATGCTCCATAAATATATCCCCAATTCCTTAAGTTTTGAAAAAAGGCATATAGGAACAGTCAGCTGGCTGGAGCTGTAACATGAAATTGCTGCTAAAACCGCTCGTCATACAATTTACGAAAATTGACATATTGTGGGGTAGATATGACAAGTGGGGTTGGGCGAGTTAAAATGCATTGTTTAATGTCTTAGTCATGGTTTTTAAACAGCGACTCTGACTTTATTTATTTGAAAAACAGGTAAACGAGGTAAATACATGATAAATATAAACGAGTTGGACTCTATATACACGATTCCATATTATATCTCTTATATTGATCAAAATTATAGACCGCATACATATTTTTACTAGAAAAACATGATACTAAATCAAAAGTGGTGTATAACTATCTAGCAAAGCTTAATGAGCGTCGGAAAATATTGTGGGAAATTTCGGATAACAGAGGTGTCCGGGCGGAATCGCACACACAGTGGGAAATTATACCCAACGTGTGGCTCGAATCTATTTTGAAAAAAAAATCACGCAAAGGCACCAAGCAATAGTGTGTGCAACCATTTGTCTTTCTAATTCCAAAAGTATAGAGACTCCATTATTTTCTATATTTCAAAATTCACCATTTTTACCCAATCAAAATAAAAGTGATCTTCGTTAACATTACACATATGGACCAAAACGTTTTTTCCAAACTAGGATCACCTAAAAACATGCATTCTGATTCAAGAGAATTGTTTCAAATATATACACAAATGGTAGACTCTTAAAGGACAAAAGTTGGAATATAGTAATAATATGGGTATATAAACCTGGAGGTTTTTTTTATGTATTTTTTCTTCTTCATATGTTTAGCTACTGATCAACCAGCTATTCTGATTTTTTTGTTGACTTCTTTCTTGTAAAAGCATAGACTAAATGTGGCTCAAGCGATTTCTAGATAAGCAGACTAATAAAGTCATCTGCCATTTATTCTCATAATTAGTACATATCAATACCATTGATTAATTAACTTTGCCCGATTGTTGACCCATTTATATTACTTTACTTCTTTTTTTTTTTAATCAAACGTGCAATGCATTAGAGTGATTAACCTTAAAGAAATAAGAACAATTTACAAATACAAGCAATGTATGCAATATATGTTTAATAATAACTAAAGACATAGTCGATGAAATACATGGTTTGCTTTCAGAGGCTGTGAATTTTTTTTTTTTTTTACAAATATCGACTCACAATTTACTCCTCGTTACATACGACATTTCCGTATACTACCTAAAACAATACCCACTATTCTCTATGGCTTTAAGTATATTTCATTATCGATTGCGATAAGGTGGCAAACAATTAAACTGTGGTTTCTCATATTTTGGTTGCACGTTTTGTGCAACATCGAATATGTTTTTGGATGCCACACTTTTCCATATTATCCCAATGGTTGTGAAACTCCAAGTTATGCGCCTGGAAGCATAGTGCTTTCGCTTTAGAAAAGGGATGCATCACTGGAGATGAATTTTTTTCCGGGACGTAGAGAAAGGAAGTTATGTTTAAACCTAGGTATCTATTCTTCCTTCCTTTTATCGAACTATCTAATTAAAATATCTCGATCTTGCAATTTCTTCTCACGCAAATGTAAGCACTTCTAACTTGATCCAGTGTTTTTTTTTTAACTCAACAGTAAATGGTAAAAGGAGTGTACAAGTATTTAAGCTGTATTACATCTATCATTTTTGTTTTCACACCAATACTAAAATGAAAATGATCCAATCTTCATGACAAATAATAATAATGACCCTTTTTTGTAAAAAAAATAATACCAAGTAATAGTTTATTGAATTAAAAGTAATTTTAAAATAGTTCAAGAAGAAAAGGGGGTATAAAGTATTTTACATGTCTTCTTCTTGTAGCATACCTATAATCAACCATTAATAAATCAAATGCTTGAATTCATAACAAAAAAAAAAAAACTTACTAGACCAAATACTGTGCCTCATCAATTCTACTAGACTTTCAGATGTTTCAAAAGGCATCTCCATATTTCCATCAATTAGCTGCCAATTCTGACGAGATGTGGGACTTGCCATAGGTGTCGATGAATAAGGGGATAACCCACCACTATATGGACTTCTACCATCATGATCCAAAGGTGATGAAGGAGAGCTATTAGGGATGATACTCAAGTTATCCCCTATTAAAGAAGAATCATATTGAGCGTCTATCGAATAATTGGGCGAAGCAGGAATACTATAACTTTCGGGAGTAGTAGGAGATGAGTGTGTTGTTTGAGGTGGATCAGTACTAATGATGATACTGGGCACTAAAAAATAAAATTAAAATTGCTAAGTTAAAGTATCACTGTACTTTAATGAATACACTTACCATCTATAATCGGTTTTTTGCGATGTTTAGGAACATATTTCCATTCATTAGATCCTGTACTAGATGGACTCAATTGATACGCATTTGAAATAATACCAAGCTTTTTGACTTCATCTTCGTCTCTTTTTTTCCATAGTTCACGAATGAACCGTCTTCGCTGTACTTGAGCCAAGAAAAAACCTGCTGCTTTTTGTAGGTGATATTCTTGCTTGATTTGATCCAACTTTTCTAGGCGTTTAATCAATGGCTCTAACCTAATTTTTTTTTAAATATAACGTATTAGTGTCAATGATAAACACTATATGTCTTTTTTATTGTATAATACTTACGTGAGTGACTCGTTAACATTAACAAAGCGATATGACAAGATTGTTAAAGCACTCGCAAATGGTATTCCTTTTGACGTTTCAGCCATCAATATTTCCTATATATAAATATAACCATCAATACATCGACCTGTTTTCCTGGAGACTTTAGTTCCAGTTGTTACCTGAAAACAAATATTATATTCATAGCGCCGTTGCCTAACAGTTTCTACATCCATTTCATTAAGACACTTATTCACTTCGTATAGATTATAATGTACATTGCTTAGAATTCCAGATCCAGGATTATCATCTTTAGGGCTAATAGCAAGCTTTTTTTTACGAGATAATCTTAAAAGGTTGTTGTAATCATGTATATCCTCATAAATTTGGAATTTCAGACGTCCTTTAAGTTGTCTTAGGAATTTTGCTATGTCTTCTTTTTGTATATAACCTGTTCCTTTTGTGTCAATCTCAGCCCATGCATATTTAAACCTTTGAATTATTTATGAGTTTTCTTTTCTTTTTCTTTTTGTTTTAAACGATCTTACATTCGTAGATCAGTTTTTGTAATACTTGTAAATCGAGTTCTCGTTTCATAAGTGTATTCAAATTTACTTATAATTACCTAAGAAGAATATATGTTATTCTGAGGGAACTAAATAAAGAACTAAAGCAGATACTTACCGCAGTGAACAAGTTAAGAAAAATATGTGTACAAACAATGTAAAATAAATCAAAGAGTACGTAAGCCCAGAATGGTGACCCACAATCGTTTTGTAAATAGCTGCCAGTGTTATTACAGTTTGGCGTTTGTACAGCATAATCAACAATAATCGCATTCTATGGATCGCAAAACGATTATATTAATATTTTCTATTAACCATTCACTAATAATAGCAGTATTGATATATTTTACCCAAGCTTCACCAGTTGTAAACCTAACAAGAAATAAAAGTGCATTGCCATAATCTCGAAAATTCGCGTGTGCATGTCCATATACACCGTATTTAGTAAGACCAAAAAACTCCATAAAAATCATTGCAAATAAACACATCACCACCATAAACACAGCCGAGACTTGAATAATAGAAGGCATTGATTTTCTGGACTTTTAGTTAGAATTCGCGTCTTGACAGAATAGTAATCATATATAAAAAAATGTATAACTTACGCAATCGTATGATACAGCGTTTGTAGTGCATCGATTCCTTCTCCTAAACGAAACGCCTCAAATAATAAACAATACCGCTCTGCTCTCAGTGTCCATAAACCAGGAAAAGCAAAGCGTAAAATCATAAGAAAAAAGGCGCTCCAAGCAAGTATTCCATCAAACCAATTCCATCTACTTCGTGCCCACTTGTAATTATTTTTATAAGTACAGTCCTATCCCCTAATTTTTTCTGGTTACTTACTTTTTTCCAACCTAAACCAAAAAACTTGATGATGCTCTCCAAAATATATATAACTGTAAACACCAAATAAGAATAATCTACACAAAGTATTTGGAACAATATTCATAAGATACTATACCGTATTTATCTGTAATATATTTAAAACTCACCTTGAAGATTAGAGAGCCAGTCAGGGGAAGCTTGGAATTCACTTGAAAGAACAATGATATTTAAAACAATGACACACATCATAATCTTGTTGAGTTTTCCGCGCTTTTTTATCACCATTCGATAACAGAGCCGGCGAAATGGCGAAGTAGGCTCGTGTACTTTAATAGTGGGTCGGACGCTAGCTAGCATACGTTGTAAATCGGCAAATTGACGCTGTGCAGTTGTCAATGTCGTAATACCACTTCTTTCTTTAAACTTTTCAATGATAACCTTTTTATATACAAAAAAAAAAAAAATTAGCCCATTTTGGTTTTATGCCATTCATTATATCGTTCTCCTTTTGGATATCCCACGCCAACTTACACCGACAAACAACTGCATCGTTCCCTGAGATATAATCATAAAGATGATGTAAAAAAAACCGTGGTAAACAACTTTAGAGTCCCAAGTGAATTGAGGTTGTATATCAGGCTCTTTAGGTGTACTCATAGCACTAAACATGGAGTCAACCCAACCTTCGGTCGATGTTAATGAAAATAAATGCTGAAGTGCCACAGGGAAATTATCAAATGAATAAAAGTTGAGTTCTGGATTTTGCCACATTCGAGGAACTAAAATATTTTCTGTTACATCGTCATCCTCTCCAATATTGTACATATACTCTCCAACACATTCACCACGGGACGCTACGCTATCATCATTGCAAAGCCACATAAGTCCGCCAAATATATTGACCCCATAGATGGAAAATGGAATCAAGACCAGAAACGTAAATATTAATGCATCCATCATCAACGGGAAGGCATAAAACAGGGCAACAAATATATCACGAACGCCGTTAAAGTAGCGAATCAGACGTAAAATACGTAAACTTCGTACTGTACTTAAACCACGTGGAGATTCATCAGAGCCCATGAAAATGGTAACAATATTGATAATGATGACACAAAAATCAAGTTGGTTCCAGTGGTTACGAAGATAAGCGTTTGGTGTCAGTATCAGTCCATTCGCGATGATACGAATAATTAGTTCAATCACAAAAAGAACACTGAGTGTTTGTTCTATGGTATCATAGGCAAACTGAGTCACAGTATCTCTTCGCATCAATCGGGTAGAGGGTTCGTCCAAAATAACCATGACAATGCTGACAAGTACACAGGTCATGACAAGCCAATTGAAGAGGTTATGCTTCTCGGCCTGCCCGTCATGGTTTGAGCCTATAAGTCTTTTACAGTAGTACCTAATACGACTTGTATTCGAGAAAATATAAAGCGAGTTCGCGATTGGCATGCTCTCTTCTTCTGCAATCCTATTCTCTTCGGCTGCAACAGTTTCATAGTCGTCCGGTGTGTCATCCAAATCATTCATCATAATGTATCTATCACGATAAAAGGAAAAAGGTAAATATCATGGTAGTAAACCTTTTTTGTTACTAGACAAAAAAAAAAAAAAAAAAGGAAAAGTATGAAATTACATTGGTTCATCTTTGATACTGCTCTTCTTTTTAAAAAAGGGTAGTTTTTTCTTGATTGTCGCAAACAACAGTAGAATTTTTTTCTCAATGACTGAAGGTTTTGTTACTTCATTTATTCTCCGCCTAATAGGTGTCCCTGATAAAAGCTCAGTGATATCGGATGTTGATAGAGGTAATGACAGATGGGCTGGCAAACTTGTTGTTTGAATCGACTTTTTGCCATCCACTTTATATAAGGGTCTAAATAATTCGTATAGAATGGTTTCAGTACGTCCTCGATCTTTAAACTTATGACGGTTGATAAAATCTTTGATTTGATAGTGACGAATATAATCATCGCTAAGTTCGAAATTTTCTAGAACAACAGCAATATATAGACCAGACATAATATAGCGACCGAATGCAAAATAGATGCTGAGAGCTATAGCAGCATATATACTACCTTGCCCTGTTTGACTGGCCATGGCATTATAAAGCAATACCTGTCATAGTGATAATAAGCGAATATGAAAGAAAAATGATAAAGATATGATGAGTTTTTCTTTATATATCTCTATATCTCCCTACTTACTGTCCAAGTTTCACTTGTATAAACCACAATAAGCGAAACAAAAGCCTCCCAGAAAGTATCGAAGCGATTTTCAGGTTCGTCAATGGATAAAATCGCATCATAATCACCTCCAAACATCTGCATAAATATAGTCGAACAAAGTGCTGTTGCTAATACTAAAAATACCACTACATAACATATATTTTCACCATTGCCGAATGCAGAACCCTAAAATAATAAACAACAATTATAAACACGCAATACCATATAGAAAATCGAAGCTTCTGTGTGCGCATATAAACTATTACATATATTTACCAGTAACCTTCTTACTCTTGGAATACAAATGAAGAGACGATAGAACCTTAATATTTGAAATATGGTGAGGTATTTGTAATAAAACGAGTATTGGATACTAGGTAGCTGAATAACACATGTTGTAATGACAAGAAATAGATCAAACATATTTCTTTTAGATAACCAAAAGCTAGTCCAGCTAGCTGCACCAGCCATGCGTATAATGATTTCTGCTGCAAATATAAACGTAAAGCCAGTTTCTGCATCATCTAGATATATATATTTGTATTATAAAATGATTTATCTATATGTATTCGTATCCGAGGACTTGTTTGTTCACCTATATAAATATATTTACCTACTAATTCTAGAATCTCTTCACTTGCATCAAAAGATCTCAAACACATAAATATCATATCCAGCAGCACCAAAAATCCACCAAAATAAAAAAAGCTTCGACTAATCACCATCCGTTTAAGAAACCTCCTAATACGAGTACAAACAGAGACATTCTCTGTTTCTTTTGTATCGTCTTCAAACATCCATAATACACCATCTTCATCTCGTAATACTGGATACCCTTTCTTCTTTGCTGTAAATGCACTTACTGCATTTACTGCTCTTACTCGTGCGAAAGCAGATGTAATGACAGCTAGATGCATTTGAGTAAGTTCATAAACCTAAACTACATATATATCTATTTTCAGTTACCAAACAATAAAAAAGTCAATACAAATGCAATAATGTAAACACCAAGACAATAGTAAAGTGCAGCCACCGAAGAAGAGCCATCTTGCGCCTGATACATTTGATCTGTCCATAATTCTAAGGAGACAAAGGTAAAGACATTTAAAAAAGCGGAAAATATGTTGTCATAGTTAACATATCCATAATAAGGATTGTTTCCACTATCCTCAAGGCAGATCTGCCCATTTTTACACAGATAACCAAGTGAGCTCGGGTATTCAGTAGTTGAAAGTTGGTAACTTTGAGGTCCAACAAGAGTTGTACCATTATAGTATCCGGAACAAAACTTGGATGGCTCAACCAATTGTACTATTATATATATATAACATATGAGCGATAAATATATACATAAGGAAACATTTATCAATTTTTTACATGATCCATCATCATTAGAGAAATAACACCTTCTAGAAAAGACACCTTGAAAAGAGATGAGACCTAATAATGCAAAAAGAACTAAGAAGAATAAAATCAGACCCATCACCGCTAAGAGTAAATCCCAACTGGTTTCTAGTGATTTTAAAATGACCTAAAACAAACACATACAAAATGAACATACTATTCATAAATGAATGATACCAAATAGTTACAGCTGTTCCAGGAAAGATGGATAAAAGACGTATCGGACGCGCAGCACCCAAAGACTTGAATAATGAGAGATTAGGATAGCTATACGTCATCAGCACCACATCTGCCCAGTACGACAGTAAAGAGACTATATCCAAAATATTGCCAAAACTATTAAGACAGGCCTTATGGTTCCTTTTTTCCGGTTTGATTTCGTGAGCCCACATTTGTTTGAGCTGAGTATGAGGCGGTATGACAAGACCATAGGCACATATCTTGCAAAGGAATTCCATCGTATAAATACACTGAATCACCAATATCGGGTAATGGTTCCATTGTCCATTAAATACAGTTTTCTGTTCGTTGTCTTCAATAGGTACACATGCTTAGCCCTATTTTTCTGGGCAACTTAACCTCACACAAATGTCCAAAATAATTCAAAAAATTGGGCAGAGTTTTCAAAAATTTGGTAAATTGAGAGTGGAAGCACAGTAGATGTAAACAATGTACAACTACGCCTCTATCTGAAAAATATCTCCTCATAGGCGAATATGTACACCAAGTAATAAATAACTGCAATAATAAAGATAAGATATTTATTCATCAGAACCATAAGCTAGAACTAGGATATAGTTCATGACACCTCTCAAAATTTCTAAACAAACTAAATTGTTCAAGTGCCTTCGATTTTATAAAAGTTGGAACTATTAAGAGCACAGTCGCCCACATAAGTTTTAGTTATTAAAGAGCGTATATATTCAATCATAATCGTTTTCATAGAATATATCAAAATTAAACTCTAACTGATATATATTTTATTGTTTGAATGAATCGCGTATCATTAAAGAGCAAATATTATTTTAGCCTGATATTGACAAAATGAAGTATCATCAAGAATAACATAAATGACTCCACCCATCTGACATTTAAAAAAAAAATAGAGCACAAGAACAAAAAGATTTTAGCGGCATTTTTTTAATCTAGTTAAATTTACCTCTTACGGATAAATCGCCATGCAAAAATGCGACATCGGCTATTTGGCCCAAAAAACCCTAATGAATAGCCCTGAAGTGGATTAGGCATCGTATTATTGACAAATAAGAGTTCTATATTTAACGATGAAGAAGGTTTTGTTGAGAATCGTCTGTCTATAATAGAGAAGGACTCGTCTCTTTCCGAGGTGGTACTACTTCTTCTTCCTACAGAGATCGATAGCCATGACTGACGTTTGGAGTGTTCACTCAAGGACGATTTCTGTATTGTAGCTTCATCCTTTTCCATTGATGCTTTCTGCACGGGGGGTTGTTCAGGCGGTATATCGTGTTCCAATGGATAAAAATCAAAGTTCTCGGTATTGGCCACCTGCTTTGACTCGGGAGCACGTGCGCTTACAACACGGCTTGCTGTACTAAAGAGAATATTGAGTATGTAATTTTCGCTCTTGATGTCACTCTTATCGGTGTCCTGATTGATTCTCTGATACTCCTCCCTTCTGGCATGATGGCGATGATGCGGATGTTGATGGTATACACTGTAAGGTTGCATTGATGCACTATTTCGAACAGAAGATCCACTTCTGGTGCTCGAAGCCGTTTTTGGATTCTCTCTTGATGATCCTGATTTGGTGGTGCCATAGGTTCCCAAATCAAAACTCCATTGGCTTTCAGATTGAATAGGTGATGAATAGCTGGTATTGTTATAAGATGGTGAAGGAATGGCCAATGAAGTAGGTCTGGCCGAACTACGTCGCCGAGATCTAAGCCCCGAGGATGTATCATTCATGGTGGAAATCCCAAGTCCAGCGGTGACTCGTTCGTCTACAGCACTTGAAGTTGAATACTCTAATGGCAAATGATTGAAGCGATCATTCTGATTTAGTAATCTGTCCAACTTGTTTTTTCGCCTTAATATATCTTTAGTAAGGGGTAACGATGTGTTTCTACTGGGAGAACTCGAGCTATTTTGATGCCGAGTTGTTTCGTGCGGTTGAGAAGGTTCAGTTAGAATGATGAGTGGGATGTCGGTTGGGGAATGATCAGCATCATGAAGACTTCCGGACTCTGACTTCATTCTAATGTCAACCTTTTAATTTTCACTAAAAAGGAACTTTTTGTTATTTCTATCTGACAAATGCAAATGATGATATAAATATAAATAAAAAAAAAAGTAAATAAAAAAAAAAAAAAAGTGAAGCTGATGTCGGTGTTTGAAGGCTGTATAAAACTCAATTCTCCTCAAAAACTGAGACCGAAGGAGCTTTTTTTAATAAAAAAAAACCAAAAAAGTATATTTTCAAATGCGAAAAGTAACAGATATATATATTATTAGAAAATGAAAGTTCAAAATGGCCTTGCTATACTCATGTAAAAAGCTCGAGTACTTGTGCTACAATCAATGCAGCCATTCTTATTTGACAGCATGAAAGCAAAAAAAAACAAACAATCAAATCAAATCAAATCAAAAACGTAATGGATATTTTGAACCGTACGCTATGAATAATATGATAGCATTCATTCTATTCATACATGTTGACAGGAAAAAACAAGTTTAGTTACCTCTACACTATTAAACGGATATATTTGAGAGGATAGATAGAGATGGGTTACATACTCCGTCTCTAGACACATTTTCATTGGTCAATTGTGAACAACTGGCAATCACACAATAAAACAATTTAAGATCAACATGAATGTATCCAAGAATTATGTAGCAAAATGAGTGGTAAATAATAGTTTCATTAACTAATCTATGATTTAGCACCGGAAAATACTATTCTATATTGTGTATTCATAACCATTGCTAGAGAAAACATACTGTTTGTAATAAAGAGAGAACATAGGATGCTTTATTTTTAGAGGATATTAGGAAATGATAAGATCCTTTTAAGCGGATGCTTTATATATTCCTTTTTGATTTGCTAAAGTATGTGCAATCCATTAAAAATTAAAACTTCTTTATTTGTATTTATATATAAATAGACTAACGTTACATTGAGAAGGGGTAAGTGTATAAAGGCAATGCAAAGTATATTCTCAACATAGAGATATTTACTTTTACAAATAAATAGTCTGTATATAAACTGTAGGCATGCCAATTTTTTAAAAGTATAAAACATTCATACAGATGTTAGCAAACACTATGAGAAAATTAAAGATGATCACAGGATATAATTATGTGAAAACTGGTATATGTCTTTTACTGGGTTGAAAGTAGCTTAAAAGTACCCAGAAACAGGTATATATTTCTCGATGTCACCATACTATACATTCAACTTTTCGCTTTTTTCAGTATCTTCGACTGATCTGCCTTGTACTGTCTTATTCAAGAAAATGAGAAAAATTTTCAAACTATTAAGAAATGGCTGATGAGAAGAAAATTGGGTCAAAATGAAGGCTAATATGAGTGGGTTAAAGGGGGCTAAGTTCAAGATCTAATTCAATGAATAGTAACACAAAGGCGTATGGTTAAGCGTGTAAATGAATCTCATTTACCATGCAATGAAATCACCGTATGTTTTACTTAAGATGATGCAAGCCGTTTTCGTTTTATTAAAACGCACAAGACATCATATAAGCTATAGCATCTAAATTGATAAGAATAACTTTAAATACTTTAGATTTTAAATAATTCAATGAATCTATTCCACTACGTTGGTGTCATTATCTGTTGCTCTAATCACCTAGGTCAATGAAACAGCCGACCTCCCTGGCCAATCATTGATGGCCTAACCAGTAGTATCATGATTCCGTAAGTATTAATACCCTCACTGAATAAATGAACCATGTATAACTTGGGAAAAATTTACAAATTATATATAGTCAATAATATCTACTGAATCTACCTCTGTGATATTGGTGTATTATCTTTTACTTTATATCTTGTTATTCTTCATTGTGATGTAATATACCGTTATAAACCGTGCTATATGGCTATGCATCTCATTATTTGTTCATTACTAAAAATCTACTTCTTGTAATATAATTTATTATATTATCCTTATTTTTCTCAATTATTATTTGTTTTTTCTCAAAATATTTTCATTAATTTGTATTTTTTCTCAATTTCTTGAAATAAACAGTACAAGCCATTAAATAATACTAACGTCATCGTTTTTTTTTTTCTTAAGCTAACCCGGCCACATTTTTCCCATAGAAAAGGAATTAATTTCACCTACTTAAATATAAAGTAAAATAACGTGCATGCGTGTACTCGAGCTCTTACCTTTGCTTGCCCTTGTATCTGGTTTTTTTTAGTGTTGTCAGTGCAATAAAACCAGTTCATAAGTACAGAAGGGCTACCTCATTTTAAAAGATTGCTTCTATTTTTGCATCTACCTTCATCTACGATATTTATTCATATTTGTTTTATTTATTGTACCCCGAAACAAGGAACCTTCTCGATGCGAGAGAGTGAAATTGTTGAAACAATTCGCAACTCTGCTGAAAACTAAATCTCCGCTAATAAACGATTGGCTTGAAAATGCATACATGATAATAAAAAACAAGCCCATTTTTTTTTTCTGTTCTTCTTTTTCTTTTTCTTTTTATATTATTTGCCTTTTTTTTTGCTGTTGTAAATAGTATGTCTTTTATACACAATCGATTTGATGCTCTTTTGGGCGATGAAGAAACTGAAGTAGATAAGCTTGGTAATGTTAAGCCCAAGGAAAAGAAGGATTCGGATAAAGCTCCCACTCGACGTGAAGTTCGTAAAACTGGACAAAGACAGCCTGCAGGTAAAAAGAAAAAAAAAAAAAAAAACGCGTCGTTATTCATCTTTCTATAGTCTCTCCTCCTTCTAGAAGAGATCGCGGTAACCGTAAGGAAGAGGATACTTCTATTTCAGAACCTAGAGAAGAGCAACAGTCCTCCCGACCTCCTAGAGAACGTCTTGGTGGGGATAAAGGCCGTGGTCGTCAATTTGATCGTCACAGTGGAACAGGCATTTAGTAAGTAATAATAATAATAAAAAAAAAAAAACCTGTTGTGTAGGTTATGAACTATTTTTTTCTCATCGCATATTCTCTCCCATGTACTCTTACTTCCCTGGTTTTTAAAAGTGATAACGAAAAGAAGATCAGACAAGGTTGGGGTGAACCCGGTGAAGCCGAATATCAAGGGTAAGTTATTGATACATATAAATAAAAGTTTATAAAACATTAAATTCTGTTATTATTTTAGTGCTCATGATACCTTGAACTCCAATGACCCCAATGCTCCTGAAGAACCTCGTCGTTTCGGTAATCAAGAAGCTGAAGACAACACCAAGACATTAAGTGAATACTTGGCTGACCAAAAGTCTAAACCTGTCCAGCTTCCTGAAGCTCGCAAGGCAAACGAAGGTTCTGATGATAAGCAATGGAAGGGTTCTGTTGTTTTGGAAAAGGAAGAAGATCTGTACTTTGTTGGCAAGGTATAACATTTTATATATGTATATAGTATATACACGTCTTTCTAACACGTCTTTTAGAGCCATGAACAAAAGTCCAAAAGCAAGAATAAGAAAGAAAAGGTCTTTCTAGATATTGATCAACCCCCTCACAGATCTCAAAACGATAGACGTGGTGGTGGTGATGGTCGTGATGGTCGTGGTGGTCGTGATGGTCGTGATGGTCGTGGTGGTCGTGGTGGTCGTGGTGGTCGCGGTGGTCGTGGTGGTCGTGGTGGTCGCGGTGGTCGTCGTAATGATAATCAAGGTTCTGTTAACCTTTCTGACTCCAGTGCATTCCCTAACCTTGGTGCTTAAAGAAAAAGAAAACATATTTCTCTAGCTTTTTGTTTTTTTTTTAACCAAAAACCTCTTTATATTTTTTTTAAACTAAAAAAGATAACTAAAAACATCAGTTGTATACATTAATTGACTTATTTTAAATGTGAAAATTAAATGCTTTGTTTAATAATAATAAGAGTATGTTTTTTGTAAGAGATGAAAACTTTCGTAAATCATGTGCTGATACCATGTGATGCATTTAGTAAATGTTTATAGCTTTAGTTTATACGTCGATGATAAAAGCAGGCGTTTACACAGAAGTGTAGTCCTTCAGAAAGTGGTTGAAATAACGTCATAACCATAAATTAAAGTGATACAGTCGGCTCCAGAAGCTGATATTTACGGTCACAAAATTTCAAATTGTCGATTTACAAAATAAGTAACTGATGGTTACACAATAATGACTTATGTATATTTTGTATTATAAAATAGACAGAGCAATAGCCAATTACTTATTTTTTTTTAACCCATACTACTTGCCACCAATCAAATTCTGAAACCTCATGCAGTCACAACAAAGGTTTTGATATTTGATTACTTCAAAGTAGTTCATTTGGTTAAGATGCTTTTTATTTTTAAAGTATTCAAGATGTATTACTCTTTTCATCAATTTGTTAAGCTATCTATTTACCTGTGAGACTCATTATGCTACCTTCAGTAAAACACCTTCTATAACGTATTTGCCATTAAATATACTTCGAGTGTAGTCCGATGATGGTTTCACTACTGAATCCTACATTAACGGTGCATCTATTATGTTTGTTATCCCCGCCAGGCCAGTCAGTAACCCTCATACCAGGACCTAGTTTGTTGATTTTGGACCAGAGGATGTTTTTAACTCCCAAACCGAGATCACCTATTCAGCTCACATGTTTATACATTTCTTTTATTAAAGAAAACATATAACTTATAAATGATATACTTATTCATAATACCACGAATAAGTTTTCGAATATTCGCTTTAAATTCGTTGTTGGCATAAATGTCGGATTGGGTTCTTGCCTTTGAAAATTGATTTTTTTTTTTTTTTTTTTTTTTTAGCATGAAAAAAGATAAATATATCCACCTCTTCTGTATTCTTCCGGGAGAAGTGTATTCTCCAAATTAAGAAGTAGAGTTGATCTACCGCGCAAATCACTCAGCAACTTCTTTACATGGGCACCTTTGCGTATTTAGGCGGTACCCACATTCATGTTGAGTAAGAACAACATTACCTCTATTTTTAAATCAAGTAAAACTGCTTTCAATTGCGTATGGTTTTCTTCTAATTAAACCTGAAGTCATTTGCTTTTTCTGGAAAAAGTGATATAACCTAGGCTTCTCTCTTCCTGCAGCAGTCAGTTCAAGAAAGTGAGACTCGATGACTAACACGTCAACATTAGCTGCTTCAGCAATACTGGCGTACGCTTGTCTCTGTCTGACGTACTCGGCGTTTAATATTGTCATAAAAGCTATAATTGATAGCCACAGAGGCACACATATATGCTCAAGGTGCATGTGACCTTTATTTTGCAGCAGTCGTCTTTTGAATTCATGTATTGGAGCAATTCATAGATAAAAATGAACTCTCCTTGAAAAAGAAAGTATTAATAATATCCCAAAATATGATTTGGTTAGAGACAAACCCTAATAAAAGCGGTTATTATAATAACATGTTACAAAGAGGAAACGGGTAAAGTTAAATTTTAAAAATCCGTTTTTTTTTTTGTTTTTTTTTACAGACTAAAAAAACAAAACAAAACAAAAAAGAGATAGCATTTTATTATCATAAAGCCACAAAAAAAAAAGAGACAAAAATACTACATATAACACGTAACTTAACTTGACGTCATATATAAACCAACATAACCATAAAGAGAGAGAGAGGAGATAAGGAGAGGGTATTTACAAAGATGGTTCCTTTACTTTATGAGCAGATATAAACGAATTAGGTTTTCTCACGACAGATGCTCTTGGTGTTGGACGTACTGGGAACGTCTTTTTAGGGTTTTTCAAATCCAACAATAAAATGCCAGAAGGTGACATGCTTGTGTACTCTTCCTGTTTTGGTGTCTGATCCTTTGGTTGCTGTGAAGAACGTTTAAGTTTTGCTCTCAATGCCTCCATGACTTTATCATGATTCAACGCCGGTGTTGGTGGTGGTGTTTCTGTTGTTGTTGTTGTTGTTGTTGTAACTGTATCTCTCTTGTCTTCTGCTGTTGGATTTTCTACAGGTTGTGAACGATTCTTTTTAGCAGCAGAAGTGCGATGTGTCGATGGCTTTCGATGAGAGCGTGAACGAGATAATGTTCGCTTACAAGATGCTCGTTCTGTCTTTTGAACAGTAGGTGGTGTTAACTCTGCTGGTGCCTTTTTATCATCTGATTGGTTTGGCTCTGGTGATGAAGGTGCAGACAATTTAAGCTCAGAAAAAGGTACATCAAACAACGTATACGGAGACAACGGTTGGAGTAAGCTCGCTGTTGGAGAGGGTGGTGTGTTATTGAAAGCTGGTATCATATCATTCGTCAATGAAGGGGATAGCCAATCATGTGAAGATAAGCCTAGTTTTGATTAGTTTTATTTTTGCTAGTTTATTATTTTATGAGTGATATAATCCTATATTATACCTAAAGACGCAGTGTCATCTAATAAAGAAGAACGGCGGTCACCCTGCCCCAACTGTAAATCGATAAATTTAGCTTGTAATCTAGCCTCCTCTGCTTTGCGTATTTCTTCGGCTGTTCTACGCTTTTTAAATGATGACAAGTTGATAAATAAATGATTCGAAATAGAATGATAATACAATTACTTTATCCTCTTCTGCTTTTGCATTCAAAACATGCTTCAAGAGTTCTGTATCTGATTTGTATAATTCGAGTATTTCACCGACTGTTAAGTCAGCAAGTGATTGTTTATTGTCTTTCCAAACTGGTTCGTTACTCGGCAGCATCTCTCCTATTTGGTTTTAGATTAATAAAAAGAAAACGAAAGAAAAAAAGGTAATTTTTTTTGAAGTTGAATTTAAATATTTCATTTTAAATGATTAAGCCACCATTTTTTTTTCTTCTTCTTCTTCTTCATAATAACAATAACAATAATAACATAGAAAAATGAATCAAATCACAGATCCTCTAAATCACATCTCAACACTCTTTGGTTTGTTCTTAAATAGCATAAAATGGTCCTTTTTATTCATTCTTCTTATTTGACAACAGACGAGTACTTAAAGACGCCCAACAGTCACCCTATTCACTTTGATCCATCCGCAGCTTATTTAGACATTTTAAAAAAAGAAAAGAAACATATTGTATCGTTCAACCATATTCATAATGCACCTATCGATTCACTTGTTCGCTTTCGATGCATGGTACAAGACACTGGTTTGGGCCAAGAGATGTTTATTTCTGCTTATAAAAAACAGGATAAAAATGGCGATATAAATATTCACTGTTATCGCTATACCGATCAGCATATTGATGATATGCATGTAAGCTATTATTATTACTATTATTACTATTGTTTTATTTAAGTAAATATGACTACATAGGAAGATCAAATGCATATGCAGAATGAATATATTGCAGAACGTTCACTTGTTTATTGTGTATCTCCTCCTGGTGAAAATCAATGGATCAAAGACTTGAATAGTTCTGAACACGGTAAAAAGGCAAAAAAAAAAAAAAAAAAAAGACTCGTACACAACATTCTTACGTATATATCATTTAGATGAATTGATTAAAAGCATGGACCAGTTAAACATCAATCAAGTTAACGAAAACGCACTTAAAAAATACCCTTTACCCGAACACAAACATACAAGCGCCATTGTCAAATTCTATAACGATTTGGGGGAGAATGTGAGAGTGGGACAATTGATTGAAGTGATTGGTATTCGCGGAAATGACGTAGCTAAAAACAACAACAGTGAAGAAGAGGCCATGTTGGGCTATGGATCAGTATCGGATACGCTTACAGGTGTTCCTGTTCTCCACGCTATTGCGTATCAGAGTTTAGAAGCGGATCAGTGTCTTGATTTACAAAAGCAACAGAGTGTGGATACAGATCAAATACGTAAAGAATTGATTGAATATATTGCTTCTGCTTTGAATGGTGATGTCTTGACTGCTGAATTCATTCTTTTACAATTGGTATCCCAAGTGTATGTATAATATATTTCGATATAGAATATAGATCAATAAAAGACTAATTATATATACAGTACCACTAAAAGCCAGGGATTCAAGATTGGTAACTTTAGTTTAAACATCACTGGTTTCCCCACTTACACACACACAGACGAAGACAAAAGCAAATCTCTATTGTCCCTCAACAATCCTGCCTCTCAATCACTAGCAACCGTGCTCGACCAGCTTTCATTACACTCTGTCCATCTCCCCCTCACTATTGATGGTTTGAACAAGACCAGGTTCACACCAAAGAGTGTCAATGAAAATCTTGAGGCGGGTATTCTCCAACTTGCTAACGGCACTACTTTACTTGTGGATGAAACCGTACTTGAGGAGGGCCAGTTGGTGGACTCTGGTATACGTAACCTTCAGGCACTTCAAAACGTCATTCAAAGTCAGACATTGCTTTATGAGTTCCCTTTTAGCCAGTTTGAATTCGATACTGATATTGGTGTGATTTCATTATCTGATTCAAAGTCAATACTTCCTGTAAGTGTTTATAATTATGTATATATATATATATATAATACTTGCGATATATTCATCCTCTTTTTTTTTTTAAAAAAAAAAAAAAAAAATAGAGTCATTGTTCTGTTCGTTATACATTTTCAACAGCAAGAGAATTGATGCAACCTTCAAAAGAAACCCTTGATCAGTATAGAAGGTTTATTCATGACGCAAAGTATGCGTCATACGATATATTGGAATCAGTATCCGAAGTACGTTTATTCTACTCATACCACTTTATATAAATATAACGTTTAATCTATTTATATATAGCACATTCAAACGTCATTTGTGAATGAAAGAAAGGAGGCAGCTTCAAACGGTACAGAGTTGCCTACACAAGAAGATTTGATGCTTCGTATGAATTTGGCAAGGTAAACAAAGAAAGTCTTGCAACATTTATTTCAAATAGAGAGATGACTAAATTCAATTCTTTATAGATTGGTTACGGTTTCATTTGGTGAAAACAACTTGAGTAAAGAAAGATATGATTATGTTGTGAATTTGGATAAGAAAAGAAAGAGTACACTTAATTGAAATGCATGAATATAATAACGATAAAAAGCAGAAATAAATAATAATATTAATAATAATAATAAATTTACTATTTATTTCAAAAAGTATTCTTCTTCTTATTATTATTTAAGTTTTACCTCCCATAGAAAGTTACTGATATAATGTATCGTGCTATTTTATTTTTATTACAATAAACCAATTGTGTGTGGCGTCTGTTCATTTTATTGGCTTAATAATGATAATAAATCAGACATTTTAATACAAGGAAATCAGCAGGCAAAATATATATATATGTAAAGTCTCATGTTGTGTGTGGCGGTGATATAGAGTATTATTACTGTACATTGTAATTTAAAAGGAGTTGTTTTTTGTTATTCTTATTATTATCGATAATAAGCAACAGGGAGTAACGTAAGTATTACCTGGATTTATATATATATTATATATAAAGAAATGAAATAAAGAAAAGAAAGGCTTGGAATAATGGTGATGATGATGATGATGCTTAATGCGGGCAAATTTAAGCACTCATAAGTTCAGCATATGTATCTATCATCTGTTACAAGATCGATTATTTTGAATTTTTACACTTGCTCCTCCTTTGTCTTTTCTTTTCCTTGTAAAGATATACCATGTATAGTATATTTCAAAACAATAATATCGGATTTAGCATGATGATAAATTTAGTAATAACAATAATAGCACTAAACACCTTTACTCCATCTTGTTCTATCCAGTCAGTACTACACGTAAAAGGTAAGAAAAAGATGATATTTAGTAAGTATAATATATATTATAGTATAGTATAGTGTATAAACATTAAATATTTAATTACAAAAACAAAATTTGAGTTTTTACTTCTTGATTGTTTTATTCAACCAATTTGATTTAAAACCGGACACCAAGCTTTATACCATTATTTGCATAAAATAATCTTTTTCTTTTGATGCTTTGTTCCACACGTGTCCTTTCTCCTTATTCTTATTAATAACATTTTGCAAATATATAAAACAAAACAATGCTCTTTTTTCTTTTTCTTTTTTTATAAAATAAATAAATAAAATTATATAATTAACTCTTTATACTATGTTTCGACAAAAATCAAACCAGAGCTTTACAAAAAAAACTCAAAAAGAACCAATCGTTTCCTTTTTAGATGGTCTAAATGAACGAAATTCAATAGAAGCGTCAACGTCGAAAGAAAAGACGAGCATCATAACAAGAATAAAAAGTAAAACATTTTTAAAACATATTTTATTATTACAAAAATGTACTCATCCTCTTTTGTTAATACAGGTCTTTTAAGACAAAAAAGTACGACTAATAACACAGCTTCCATTATATCCTGGCCATTTGATGCCATTCATAAAACACATATGCATTTTGATCCAATTACAGGTGAAGTAACACTTGCAAAAGCACCAGGTTGGGAAGCAAGTAAGTAAAAAAAAAAAAAAAAAAAAAAAGAGAGAGAGAGAGGATACAGCAGCAATAGATTGATTTGTCTTTTTTCATTATATTAGCAGGATTAGGGAGCAAAAAACAAGATATATTATTATCCTGTTTTATAAAGCGAGTCTATGCCGAAATTGAAAAGGCACAAAGCGAAACAACCACAATAGACGAGACTTCCACAGTGGCTTCCGCTGCCGTCGTCCAACGAAAGCCCATGTCAACTTCAGAGGCCATTGAAGCATTAAAGGCGCTATGTTTAGAAGAAGATCCATGTTTGGAGTATCATAATATGGTTAAAATTGGCGAAGGGTAAGAAAAATAAAATGATACATGTTATATATGTATCTAAATTCTCTTCTACTAGCGCTTCCGGATCAGTTTACCGTGCCCAAAGGATAAACACGGATGGTTTTCCCAAACAAACCGTTGCTATTAAACAGATTCATCTCCGACGTCAAGTGCGTAAAGACCTCATTGTAGAAGAAGTGCGTATGGGACAGCGAGATCCCACTCACAAGAATCTCGTCCAACACATCGAATCGTATATCTGGAAAAATGATGTCTGGATTGTCATGGAGTTTATGGAAGGTGGTAGTTTGACAGATATTGTGACACAGAACTACATGGCAGAGGGTGAAATTGCGGCTGTATGCCGTGAGATCCTGATGGGTCTGGATTACCTGCATGCACGTGGTATCATTCATAGAGATATCAAGAGTGATAATATATTGATTGGCATGGATGGCCAAATTAAATTATGTAACTATTTTAAGGTCTATTATTGAAACAAAAAGATATTGACTGTATTTTTTTTAGCTGATTTTGGTTACTGTGCACAAGTTGATACCAAGAAACAATCAAAGCGAACCACATTGGCTGGTACACCATGTTGGGTAATATATACATATATTTATGACGTAAATTAAAAAAAAAAAAAAAAAAACTTATTTAAAATGATTTAGATGGCACCAGAAGTAGTTCAAAGAAAAGAATATGGTCCAACCATTGATATCTGGTCATTAGGCATTACTGCCATTGAAATGGTCGAAGGCAGTCCACCCCACTTGGAAGACCCGGATCAAGCCATTCGATTACTGACCAACGATCGCGTACCGCCTACACTAAAGAACCCACAACAGTACTCACACTATTTCCGAGACTTTTTGGGGAAATGTCTTCAGTTTAATGCAGATAACCGACCTGGTGCAAGCGAATTACTTCAACATCCATTTTTGCAAAAGGCTGCTCCTTTAGCCACATTGCTACCATTGATTGAATCAGCTAAAAAGAGTGCCATTCTTGCTGATAACTATTGAAAACGCACACACACACACACACACACACACACACACATTTTGTACTATCATTTATCATTTTAATACCATTGTTATATTTACTATTCTCAATAAGGTCGCAAACTAAAAATAGTTTGTATTTTTTTAAAAAAAATGGAATCTTTTTTTTTTTATCGGTTCAATTTTTTGTTAAAAAGAAGGATAACTCAATGAGTGCTAGATTATTGTTGACAGGTGCCGATTTTTTTTTTTTTTGCAATAAAATCGGCACCCATTTTAAATATTTGTAAAAGGAGAAAGAAGATTCCGGGCGGTGCTTAAAAGAGTGTGGAGAAAGAGAGAAATCACAAGCTTTTTTGGAAAATACAAAAAATGGAACTTACTAAGCGCAAATCTCACGTTTTGTGATCTTCACGCCAGTTCATTCTTTCTTTCTCTCTCTCTCTTTTTTTTTTTTTTTTTTTTTTATCCATCTTTTGCATATCTCCCTTCTCTCTTGGTTACTGTTCAAAGTAGTCTTGTTTTTTTTTTTTGTTTTTACTGAAATATGACTGTTAGTTCCAATTACACAACACAAATGCAGTTTGCTCATGCTTTAGCGATCATTCGTACGATTCCCAAGAACAGCACGCTTCAACCTTTACCAGCAGATAAACTTCAATTCTATGGACTTTATAAACAGGCTTCAGAAGGAGACGTAAATGTACCTAGACCTTCTTCAAGACAAGTAGTCGAATACGCTAAATGGTAAAATAAATATAAGGTTCACTTTCTTGTACTTAAACTTTTCTTAATTTAGGAAAGCTTGGAGTCGTATGAAAGGAATGAGTCCTATTGAAGCACAGAAACTCTATGTAGTTTCATTAATAAAACTACTAACCGAGGTAATAACCACTCTCTCTTTTTGTTTTTACATCATTGTTACTATCATCCGTTCTAATATAAATACAAAAAGATTGTGCACAGACACCCTCATCATGAACAAATCGAATTCATTAAAAAAGCATTGTATAGTTTACAATTTGAAGCAGAGCCAGAAGACGAAGATGGTAAAAAAAAAAGAAAAATGGCTGTTTGTTTATTTGTATTGATTTTTACTCAAGAGTTTCAAGATGCATTTGATCCTGCAGAATTTGAACAACAAGAACACTTTTTAAATCATATCGAACCACAGCATTTAACCGCTCAAGATATAATGAGCCCTCCACCTTCATTCTATTCCTCATCCACGTCAACAAGTCGTTATTTTAACAATAATAAAGCCAATAACAGACAAGGCAGCTTATCTGATTCAACGCATGAGTATCCTCTCACTCCTCTCACATCACCGGGTCACAATTCAGTAACCGGTCAATGGGTACAGCAGCAACAGCAATTGAAAAAGAAAAATGGTAGCTACGTTCACCCAATGGACTTTTTACAGCAAAGTCATCATGACCTTGTCTCGGAGGCTGATACAATTGATCAGGAAGTGGCCGCTGTCACATCCACCCTCGCATTATCATCACCAAGACAAAGCCCTTATTCAAAACAGGGCCCATCCTCCATACAGCAGCAATTACAAAAACAAGACACCAAAGCAGACGAAATTCCCGTGATGGATAAAAAAGCGGACCGTGCGCTAGAAAAACTCCAAACAGAAGTCTCTGCACTCGCCGAGCAAATCGATCGTGTGCGAAAAAACATGAAGAAGCGTGAGGAACGTGATCGACAATACAAGTGGAGCGCCGTTCAACTCACAAAGACCCTCCTAAAGCATGTCTTGGCTAATTCGGCCATTTTACTCATCATTTTTTATATTCTTTATAAGCGAAAGTCGCCCATTGCTTATTCTATTATGAATTACATTATGCCATTAATACAAGAGCTTGTAAGAAATATCATACGAAGGGTTGTATTTTGGAAAATAACTGTTTAAAAAACAAAATAAAATAAAAAAAACATGGCTTTTATTATGACTGTATACATTCTATCTTATGCTTTCACTTTTTTATCTTGTTCTACATTCTGCACGGTGATTTCCAACAACTTGTTTAATCTAGTAATCATAGATCTTGGGTCATCCAAAACACCTGCCGCGCATAATGCATTATCATAGACCTGCTCAGTCACTAATTTGGCAAGATCAGGGTTCTGTTGACGGATATGGAAGAGTCCCTTCATGACGGCATGGTCGGGATTGATCTCAAGACGTGTGGGAGTGGGTGGTGCTTCTTCCATTTTGGCAGAACCTTGCATCATTTGCATCATTTTACGCATAGCTGGACTCTCATGCTCAAGTACTATATATGCAAAAAAGTCAAAAAATAAAATAAAATTAAAATAAAAAAATTAAAAATGTGTTGCCTTTTCTTACCAATAGCGGGATAACTTGCTAATCTACGAGATACATCCACCTGCTTGACTACCTCATCACCCAAGCTTTTCTCGATCCAACTTGCAAGCTCCTTTGCATCGTTGTCTGATAAGGCATCCGACATGGTGGTACTGCGGTCATCCTGCAACAGTGGATCGTTTGCCACCTCGGGAGAATCGGCAGAGACGAGCTCATAGTCTTGGAACTTGCCAAGATGGTTAACAACAAATTCATCTACAGTGTCATAGAGATACAGGATCTCAATACCCTTCTTCTTGAACATCTCGGTATAGGGACTCTCTTCTGCATACTTGCGTTTGGGGGTCAATAAATAATAGATACGCTTTTGGCCCTCCTGGCTACGCTGGTTATACTCTTCCAAACTAATCATGTCACGTCCGTTTGTCTTTGAGCTCTCAAAGCGCAGCAACTTTGCAATCTCGCGTTTGTGCATGGCATCGGTACAGGCACCCTCCTTGATGAACTGTCCATAATCCAAAAAGAATTCAGTAAACTTCTTGGGGTCCTTCTTGGCCTCAGTATCGAGCCATTTCAACACACGCTTGGTCATGACCTGACGAAGACGGGAGAGTATATTGTCCTGTAGCAATTCACGAGAGACGTTTAATGGGATATCCTCGGAATCGACAATACCCTTTATAAAGCGGAGATAGTGGGGTAAAAGACCAGCCGATTTGGGCTGGATCAGTACCTTGCGAGAGTAGAGAGAGACACCAGGTTCAGACTGCTCCTCTCCCAGCATCTCCATGTGCTTTTCAGGGACATACAACACCGAAGAGATGGAAAGTGGGGCATCGGTTTTGAAATGCAGGGTGTACTGGGGATCGTCCCATGCATTGGCGATAAAACGATAGAATTCAGTGTGTTGTTCAGGCGTAACACTATTGACATCCTTTTTCCAGAGTGCCTCGATGGTGTTGACCTCTTTACCATTTAAATAAATAGGGAAGCCGATAAAACTATAAAAAAAAAGCATGAATACATGTTGTTATTTTACATTTATATATATATAATCCTACTTTGAATAACGCTTAATAATAGAGTCGATTTCCAATTCAGATGAAAATGATTTACAATCATCACGTAACTCAATAATGATCTTTGTGCCAACTGCTACATTATCAGCCTCTGAAACAGAGTAAGAGCCCTGTCCATCGGTTGTCCAACAGTAACCCTTGGATCCTTCCTTTGCTGACTTTGTATAGACAGTAATCTTATTACCTACCATAAACTTTTTGTATATATAAAAAGAGTGAATACAAGCCCTATTCTAATTCCTTTGACAATGTACTAACAGTAGAGTAAAAACCAACACCAAATTGGCCAATGATATTATCCTTTGCATTTCCGTCCTTCTCCAATTTCTCCATGAATTTCTTTGAGCCTGAACCTGCAATGGTACCTAAATTTTCACTTAATTCCTCCAAATCCATACCAACACCAGAATCCTATGGAATAAAAAGAATAAGGAGCCCATCGTTTTGTCGTTTTGCTCTATTTTTTTTTTTTTTTCTTTACTTGGATAATGAATTGATTGGCTTCATGATTGAGTTCAATTTTAATATCAAGAGGCTGATCAGTTGAATAAGTCGCATCGTAGGCCTGATTTTGACGTAATTTTTCAAGTGCATCCGCAGCATTTGAGATAAGTTCACTATAGGTTATAATTTTAGTTTCGTTTTATCTTAAATATATATATATATACATATATTTACCGAACAAAGATCTCCTTTTCAGAATAGAGTGAATTAGCAACAATGTCCAATAAACGCTTCGTTTCCGTCTTGAATTCGTGCACTTCTTCCTTTCCAGTAGCAACTTCATGTGTTGTTGTATAGGCTCTAATAAAGCGAGTGGTTGTGTTGCCAATAGCAGCTGTCATAGTACGGGTGACAATAGGTTGTGCCTTTTTTATTTATATTGTTTAAATGTCAAACCTGACTTTTTGGAAAGTGTTTCTTTTTTTTTTCTCTCTTTCTCTTACCACAACTCTTTGCCATTGAACTAGACCTCTCTTAGGCAATTGGGCACTAGTTGACTTTATGAATTGTCTAAACATGAGTACTTGTTTTTTTTAAAAAAGAAAAAGAGTAAAGCTTTGCAAGACTGGTTATTACAGCTAGGGAACCTGAGATTAAAAAAAAAAAAAAAAAAAAAAAAAAAAAAAAAAAAAAAAACTCAAACAAGGGTGGGTGGGAACACTCTTTTTCTTTACGTCTTTCAAAACAATGTCTTCTGGTGGTAGAATCGTCAAGCAACTTCTTGCCAAAAATGGTCCAATGACAACACAGGGCTTATTCACTTATGTGCCCAATCACCAAGCAGAGTTGATCTCAAAAACACATTTAAAACAAAAGATCTTGAAATCACTTGAAGGACAAGGCGTACTTTATAAACAAGTCAAGCGAGAACCTAACCAGAAGCCCGTTTGGGAGTGGCAGTTCCGTGACCCAAAGGATATTGAAAAATATACACAATTGTAAATAATAAATAATTATACACACATTCTTTTTTTTATAAAAAAAAGGCGGGTTGTCATTTTTTATTATGATGAAAACATTTGAATGTTGCAACTTAAACCATAGTGATCTATTTTTTTAAAAAAAAAAAGTTATTCCATTTGGTATTATCATCAAAAATACCAGTCAAACTTACCAGATATTTGAGTGAATCGAGCCTGTTCACGCTCCTCTTTTGTCATTTTTTCGTTTTCTTCCACCCAAAACTTTTCCACCTTGGGATGGCTCAATTGCATCACGTTGGTCGCTCTGTCGGACCAAAAGATACGGTCAATACTCTGCACCGTCATGAGCACATCCGAGTTGGTCAATACTGTCTCTGCAGGTATGAGCTCGCCTTGGTCATTCACCCTGTAGTCACCAAAGGTGACGGGATGGAATTGATATTTGGCATAGGGCACATCCACCATATCGTTTAATTTCCAAGGGTGTTCAAACCAGGTGCCATCCGACTGTTTGACGCCCTGGCCATTGATGACCTTGACCATCTGGGTGTATTCCGGGGAGCTCTCCTTGGAGGGCCGTGTGACAGGGATATCCTTACCGTGAATGGCAGCATCCACGTTGAGGTCACCGACAACCATGATGGGGGCGCCATCGTCCTTGGCCGTGTCGTACATAAAGTTGTGAAGGAGTGCGAATTGAGAGAGTCGGGTGGCAGTGTCGTCTTTGTTAATGACATTATTCAAGTCGTAGGAGGCTTGGGTGTGGGTTGTGTAGAGATGTAATTGACGTTCTGGGTTCAATTCAAGCAATGCATGAAGTGCACCCTTAATAGATAGCCTTAAAAACATATCAATTTAGTCTCACTCTCTATATACATATATACACTTTTGTTTACTTTTACCAATCACTATGCTGTCCTCTAGGATACTCTACAACACTTGCTTCATGAATAGGAAATCTAGAAAGAATGAGTAAACCACCGTCGACACCAATATTCCAAGGATACTTTCGAGGTGACTCGACATGGTGATTGTATCCCATCAGCCTCGCACTTGTAATCAAGCGGTCCTTTCTTCTCGATGCAAATGCAAACGATTCCTGGAAGCACACCACATCGTACTCGGGTAAGATATAGCGTTCAATATAAGCTAATCGATCATCCTTGTAGTCAGACCAATTGTTCCTGATCAACGGCGGTCTCATAAAGATGTTCAAGGTAAGGAACCGCGCTGTGCCATTCACCGGTAAGACCTTATCTGGGAAAACCGGGTCTGGGTAAGTGGCGGGACTAAAGAAAACAGCGCAAAACAGGACAAAGGAAACCAAGAGCACGGCAAAACTCGATAGACAGATAGTGAGACGCCTGTGGCGTTCTGGTAGGTGCCAACCGGATAAATGGTCAGTTAATTTAGCGAAGTAGTGGGACAAGGTGGTCTGGCCCGCTGACGCATGACGAAATCGCCAACCTCTATTTTCGTCGTCTTCATCGGCTGGCAAGTAGATGGGCTGGCCCCTATTTCTCTATTATGATTATGATTATTTTATTATTAGAATGATGGTGGATAGACAAGTAGTTATCTTACAATGTCAGTTGTATTGACTACTGCTTCCTCTTCTTCCGATTGATTAGGTCTTTCTTGTTCATCATCGTGATATGGTTCATGAGGGATGGGTGGATCATCTTTATGTTTTCCTGCCATTTTATTTTATTTATCGTATAATCAATTCAAACAAGTAAAGTAATATAGTTAAAAGAGAGAGAAAGGAGAGTTTTTTTTTTTTTTTTTTCGTTTTATTTTTTTAATCGCATGGACAACAGTTCATCCGTAAAACTCCGACAGCGGGGGAAAAAAAATGACAGAAAATGAGTTCTTATTATTGTGTTTCTTCTTTAATTTCAGTCCAAGCATCTTCATTAGCAGCGGACGTTGATGGTGCTGCTGATTCAGCATTCGTGCTTTTCTCTTTCCCCTTTCTACTACCACTTTCTTCAGATATCTCCTCCTCTTCTCTAGGTTGTGCTTCACCTCTTGAGCCACCCAAAGGAATGACACTTAAAGCCTGTGTAAGTGTCTGCATCACTTGGAATATTTGCTGTTGGGTGGTTTCCAAAAGTTGTAAGCGCTGTTCGATAGCCTCTCTTGACTCGGTGGAGAGGGTGCGTAATTGCTCGTCTGTTAGCTCCAGAGGGAGTGCAGGCGTGCCGGGTGTGGGTTGAAGCGGAACCAGCGGGATCATGCCCTGTATATGTAATGGTTGAGCGGATATATTCAATAGGGGAGATATATTATTGTTATTGTTTTGTGCAATATGATGTTGATCAACGAAGGGAGTGGGGAAAAAGTTTGGATTCATTCCTTGTTGTTGTTGAGGTTGTTGAGGCTGTTGAGGTTGCTGCGGTTGTTGTTGTTGTTGTTGCTGTTGTTGCTGTTGTTGTTGAGGTTGCTGCTGTTGATTTTCATTTTGATTTTGAGGTTGATCAGGCTGTTGTTGTTGTTGCTGGTTTTGAGTTTGTGCTATTGGGACAGACATGTTCATTGCAATTAGTAAAACAAAATGATAAAAAAAAAAGGAAAACAAGTGAATTACCATCAGCCAAAACAGATCTACGACTATATAAAGAATATCGAGAAACAATCATGGATTAATTTGGTTTGTCTATCGTCATTAAGTCCTCTTTCAGTGACTTACCAAGTAGGACAGGTTTGTTGTCTCTCCAGCCAGCTTCTTAAACAATGGAAATGGAATATATGATCACAAGGCAACTTCTTTGGCTGATTGAGTACATTCTCCTCACCATAAGCAGCAGCTTCTGGATTATCTTCCTCCAACATTTCAGTATTCACAATATGCATTTCCTCTCTGCAAATAATACATGTATTATCCGTTGATTCACTCAAATCCTCTGCTGTAGCATTTGGATACAATTCGTTCATATTACGTGTAGCTCTACGGTAACGATAAAGATCTCCACATTTTTGAATAAAGGAACGGAAAGTGACATATAAATCTCGTACAATATGTAATGGCAATTGATAATAAAAGCAGATAAACACAAAAAAGAAGATGTATGTCACAAGCTTGAAGAAGTCTAGTATATATTCGTATCATTATATTTATATTCCATCCTTACTCCCAATCCATATCACCACTCCTTACCTGTAACCAAGTCCAGATAAAAGACATACATAGACTTTCCTTCCCATGTCTGTTCACTGCGCAAATCAATCAAATTAAGCACATATTTACCAATGACAGATAAGATAGTGCATATCAAGATAGTGTACTATGTCTTTTTTATTAGTTTGTTATTCTCGTTCCCCACTATTCATTTTACCCTTTATATTACCTCGAATCCAAACATAATCATCATGGTGGGTCCCTTGGAAAGAGTCACTTGAATGGCATGGTTTGCTAATACAATATCCAATATCAACAATAGACTCAATAAATTAACAAGACGTACATGAAATGTAAGTCTATTGGTGGGTGATTGTTCCATCTATATACCGGTGTTACTATATCCATATTATAACATTATAAAATTCGCTTACAAAGTCCACACGGTCCTGACACAGCCAATGGAATATTTTTAAAAATAAGAGTGTCGTAAACACAACAATAAAATGAAGGTCGAATTCCTCTCTAAAGATGGTCATTGCCAAGCATGTTTCTGTTACTGCATACCAAGACTTTTCATACAAGTGCTAAAGACAATGTGGAAAGCGTGGTTTAGTATATAAAAAAAAAAAAAAAAGTCATATGTTGTATATGTATTATTTACTTCAACTTCAATAGCTCGTAGTCGACCAAAGAACAATGCTTGTAATGCTTTACCGAAAAGAACACAACCAATAAACCCCATATTTAGTAGAATCTAATCAATTGTTTATAAGAAGGGGTTTTCCTCATGTCTTTTATTTTTTTTACCATCATGCAAGCACTCGACTTTGAAAGATAAATGCAAGCAGCATAAAAGTTGGAGCGGTGTATCATTGAAGATAGCACTACTCCACACGCTAAACCTGCCGACACGCACGTATAAATGAAGAGTCTCATTCTTTTAGTGCAAGAATTGCAAAAGAGTGAAAAAGAGGCAAATACAATATATCTTTTATTACACCGCATTGCTTGAATCATGCCACGTGTTTTACTGTGACTTGAGAAATATGTTATTTGGTATTCATTTGTGAGCCTATTTCTCAGTCAATATGATCTTTATAGCCTTGTTTAAATTAAGGATAATAATAAGACAACTATTCTATGTATCAATTAATGGTATGATCGAGTTTTTTTTTTTTTCTCAAGTCCATGATCGCCATTTTAACTGTTAGGAGCCTTTCTTAGACAGGAACAGGTCCAATGTGTGAAAGAGTATATGTCTTTGTTCAGTTTACAACACAAGCAATGCGATATTTATAAAAAAAAATGAACCTATTTATACTTGGAGGGTATAACCATCTCGTATCCATTGATTTTATTGGATAAAAAATAATAATAAATATACATGATACAAGTAATAAAAGTTAAAAAAAAAAAAGAAAACATATAGACACAATGAGAGAGCAATTGATAAGTGATAAATCTATTAATCATAATATTGAATTAGTAAGCACTTCCCAAAATGTTTCTCTCACACACACCAGATTGAAATAGAGTAAAATAGACAAGATGGGATGGGAAATGTTAGTTATACACATACTTAAGGTGTTATTATTACTATAGTTAGTGTACCGAGTATAGCTCCCGGAAGAAACGTGCATCAAGTCCGTCATCACATTGTGTACAAATGGTAAGAGGCGAAGGTCGCGAACAAAAAATGACGGAAGAAAAAATCATCAATCTCATACCACCAAGCATTAAACTTTGCCAACGTCCAGTTCCAGTTCCGCTTAAAGGATGCCATTGGAAATTGTTCAGTTATGCTGATAACCTGGAATTTTCCATGGCACAATGAAAAGGAAATATCATCAGGTAGGTCGAAAATGTGGCTAAATGATATTTAAAATCTTTAAATTACTACTATCACTTTAACCATTAGTTTAGGTTATCGAACCTGAAGTGGGAAGCAAAACCGATGGAAAAAGTGAAAGACTCAACTGAACCTTGTATCCTTAATAGAAACATCGAGAATATATGTTACACTTTTAAATGAGAGAAATATTTAAAAGAATAGTTTTAAACTTGATTTAAACTTTGGAATCGGATGTTACTTGAACCAAAATAAGAAATAGAAAATGTTTTACCAAAATATACAAAAAGTGACTAAACATTAGATCTTTTCAAAGAAGGTAATGGAAATAAAAAAACATAATTGATGATGATATAGTCAATATATTGTCTATACATTATTTTTTTGTGAGAAAAAGAAGAAATAATTAATAGATTAAGCAATACAACCCATAGCTTTCATGCTATCTGGATCATAGGCGCAAGCTTTAGCGTCTACACTAATTCTTGTAATCAAGGTCCTTAAAAAGGCTTGTTCATATTTTGAATTTTCAAAAACGGTAGTTAGGCTTTCGGAAGGACAGCGAAGGAAATTAGGTGCGAATACCATGGCAAGGTTATTCACATTCATTAAGGTATGTTTAATAATTTCAGGATCAGTAAATTCCTATTCATAAAATGAATTAATATTGTGGAATAATACATTTGACTCTCCATTTACCTGTAAAAAGCTGATAGTAAATAAAGCAATACGTCGGTTGGTATCAGGTAAACGGTTGATTATAGCAATCGCCTTTTCAGGATCCTCTGCATACTGAATGCAGTCGTTGTAGTTTTCTGATGTAATTATTGGATCTTGTAAGTCTCTTAGCCAATATTTGAGTAAGGATGCGGGTACATTAGGATCTGTTATGCCTGATGCATCATAATTGCCATTTTCGATACGAACACGCTATTTTTTTTTTGTTTTTTTAAAAAAGACAATTAAGTTAATTGAACATGAGCTAGATGTATATCCATTTTATAACAATAAAAATAAAAAAAAATAAAAAAAAGCTCACCAAATCAGTTACAGCATCTGCATCACCAGGCACACGGAATATACCTTCTGACATTTGTCCATTGGTTTCACGTACGGTGTTTGCTAAAAAGGGAACAATCTGGGGTAGCTGCAATTTGTTATCAATCCCTTGTTGTAATTCCATGATAAATCCTAAAGATTCACCAAAAACGGAAGGCTTAAATGGAGCTTCCTATTGTAAATAGTCAGATGTGATCTGAAAAGATAAATGTATTTGCACTGACCTTTGCTCTATTAATTTCTGCGCTTGTTAGTACTTTTCCTTTAGCGCCTCTTATACAGATTCGTTTTAATTTTGAAGATACATGATGGCTCATGATATCGACTTGATTTTCTTTAACATGATGATGCTGTTTAACAAAGTCATCAAGATAGGATTCAAGATTCTTCGAGGGTGGGAAAGTCACACTAATGGTACACAAAATTTCCCAGCCTTTTCGAATGCTTTCCCTATAATATATACAATTTGAAATAAGGATTATCTATCACCACTTTATACATCGAAATAAGTTTTGTATGGTATTTACCCATTAGGATTATTATGTAATTGTTTACACACTTGTACGTAGATTTCGTCTCTCATTTGGCCTTTTGTAATACCACAAGTTAGGATGTTTTGAATATCTTCAATTTCATTAGAATGACGAGGGCGGGAACGATCTCCCATCACCATTTGAATCAGCTTGAAACATTTTAGTGCATCCTTGTACAATTCCTTATTCAGCATAATAAGCGGTTGGCGAATAGAATCCTATCATCCGAAAATAAAACATATTAGTAAAGCATGTAAAATATATAAATATATATCTTTTACTTTTGACCATTTTAACATTTCAGTCATGGGAACTCTTCTTCTAAAGAGACCTCTTTTGTGTGTTGCAAAATATTTCTTGGCGAAACCGTCAATTGCGAATTTATTAATCTCTTGCTGTAAACCAACAGGCAAAGTAGGTCTAAACATAGCAAAGTAAATAAAAGCTATAAAAACACTAGAGCTAAAACAGCAACTTACTTTCTAATTGTAGCACTTGGGGTGTTACAATCAATTTTGTTTAAAGGGTGCATTGCAATTGCGGCCTCTAATTAAAACAATGACTGTAGATAAGTAAAAAAAAAAAAAAAAAAAAAAAAAAAAAGGAAAAATGCTTTCTTTCTGTTTTTTTGGTACGTACCTGGATTGTTCACAGGTTGTCCCACACTAATAGAATAGCGAGATGCTGAAGGAGATGTACCTGAAGATCTTGAGACAAGATTTTTTAAAGGATTTGTGACTGTAGTAGATGATTTACTTGTTCTTGTAAAACTAGAAAATGCCGAAAAATGAGACCCTCTTCTTGGTCTACTTTCTGTTGATGTTTCCTATAAATCAAGGAGAAAAATAAGAGGTTATAAGGAGGATTCTTTGTAAAGAACAGCTTTTTTTCATTTTTTTACTTTTTGTATAGAACAAATACTTTGTTTTCTTGAAGATGGAGTAGTTGAAGATGCTTTTTTAAGACCAAAATTAAATAATAAACTTGTAGTAGTGGATTGATTTGAGGTAGGAGAAGATGGTGGCAGAACGGCGGAAAGTGAATCTTCGGTATTCTGACTTGGCATTGATTGATTACCGATATTTTTTTGAGTCAAAACTTCAACGGCGTTTGCACCGTCTGCTGATGTTGATCTTTGATGTTTTGTTGTGGGTATATCAATGGAAGAAGAAGGTGTAAGATCAAATGAACGACTATTTCGCTTAGATTTATCAATGCTAGTTGGACTATTGACAGGTGAATAATTAGGTTCTTTCATTAACATGGCCATTTGATTGGCGAATTCGGGTGTTGGCTTTAATATAGTAATTATTTGTTGTTATTTTTAAGCTTTTTTTTTTTTTACTTTACATATGACAACATGTATTTTTAGGCTTTTTTTTTTTTTTTTTTACCTGAATCTTTACGAGGGAAATGACATTGGCATCTGTAGGTCGAATCCAATTTGAGATATTAGCACATGTATGGTAATAGTAAGGAAGGCTGTTCTTTTCATCCCACAACTCCCACCAATCTCCCTCTGGGTTGCTTGGTTTACTATAGAAAAGAAAATGACATGAGTTATTAGCATCACTGCTGCCATTGCAATTGTTATAATCATTTACTATTACTTACACTGATTGATTCTCAGGTTTAGTCCAAGTGCATTCACCAGTTACCTATTAAAGTAACAATAATTAAATAAATTGCATAAGAAATCAATAATAGCGATAGTCAAAGAAGAAGAAAAAGAGAAGAGGGTTGACAATAAACTTACTGGGTTGGCAAAGAAAGGACAAGAAAATTTAGGGTTAGAAACTTCAACCCATTCATATTGAACTGACATTATATTATTAAATGAATGTATAAAAAGAGAAAAGAGAAAAGAGAGTAAACAAAAATAAGGAAGGAAGAAAGGAAAAGAGATAAATAATAATAAAAAAAGGAGAAACAAGAAACCAGCAATAAAAGGGAAAGATTCAAAATTCAGCATGGACCTGTCCTACCATTGCTAGTTTCAAAACACGTGCAATGATGCTACATGTTGACCAACCTTTTTAAAGGAATCATAAAAGGTGTGGCTTTGCATGAACAACAAGACAGCAGTACTAATGATGATTTCAAATGCTTTATAACTATACTGCTTCTTGATTTTAGACTTGTTGGAATAAACTAGTAACATCTAAACTAACCAATAGTTTTGATTTGATTTACGCTATTTTGATAAAAATATATATATATATATATAAAGCTCGGAAAGTGCTTTTAAATCCAACAAACAATAGAGAGTTTGTATCAAATGAGCGTATATTGACTTCGGCAAAAGAAGAAGTTTATGCAATAAAAAGTTCTAAAAAAAGCCTTTTTTGTCATACATTCAACAGAATAATAAAAAAGGGGGAGCTGAGCAACAAAGATAATTAGTAAACGAATCAAACCTAAAGCACCTATGTAAATAGGATAAAAAAACAGTATCCCCGTTCATTGTGAAATCCTTGTGAAAAAAAAAAGACACCAACTCCTATATTCTCTTTACAGCATGTCAGATTGATTGTGATGATGCGTTATTTCGTCACTTTTCTTATCTAATAAATGATTCTCTTCATTATTATACATGACCTTTTAGAGATAGATTACTTTTGTATTGTCTTTTTCAAGTTATTGAGAAAAGGAGCATATTTAATGAGAAAATTTGAAAATGAATAAAGGGGAACTAATCTCGTATGCTTAAGCACTTGAAAAGATATCCAATTATCACCAGCTTAAATTGTGATTTATTTTATTAAAAAAAAAGTGACAAGTTAGCGTATGGGCCTATTTATCATCTATTTATTTATCCTGAAAGAATTAAAATCGGTGGAATATATTTCACCTTCTTTTTGGCTCTGCTCTGGTACAAATATGGTCTTTTCTGGTATATTCTCCCCTACTCGTCTATCATATGATCTTTACACTAAGTTTTTATGGATTCTACTGGTGGATCCTTTCAGTCCATAGTATTTACGTTATGTTTGTATACTTTGATTCTCTATTCTATTGATTGTCTTTATTTATTTATTTATTCATTTATTTATTTATTTATACAATTTTTATTTTTCTCCTTTTTCTTATTAATGTGTAATTTTTATCAATTTCTTGAAATAAACAATATCAATCACTCTTCGAACTTCATTGAAAGTCTGATCTCTTCTCATTAACAGAGACTAATTAAATATGGATCCTGTGTCTCCCCAGGCATGGTTGCAGGACCCTAATATTTTGATGAACAAGAATGATAGTAGTTATGGAAGGAAATATAAATATGAACTGAAAATAGAGATTTGTTGATTTTTGAAAGAGGAGAAACCTCTCAAACTTCAAAAAATAAATTGAGTGTACATTTTCTAATTCCAGGTTACATGCACCATACAACAAAAAATATATTTACGGAATGATTCAGGAGACCCAAAAGAAGTATACGTATTTAAATTCATCTATCTTTCTCGAAAAAAAAAAAAACCAGATCGCCTTTCTTAACAGAAAGAGAATATACGAGTGTATAGGTTTTAATAATACTATACTTTAAAATTGATTAAATAGTAAATCACATTATTATTATTATTATTATTATTATTATATTACTATATAGTACATACTATTACAATAATTACATATCATCCATCTTATAAAATGTTCTTTCTGTTCCTGCTTTTGAACATTTCTTCCAAGTGAAAAAACCAAGGATAGAAGCAGCCGCCACACCCACAATAACACCTACTGCAACACCAGCCTTTCCACCTTGTGAAAGGCTCTCTTTCTGACTGCTTTCAGTAGTTGTATTTGTTGAATTTCTATTTGGATCAAAAGGTGAAAGTGAACACTGGTTGGTGTTAAGACGGGCTAAAGGATCCGTACAACTGGGATAAGTTGCATTGGAGACCATGCGAGAGTTAGCGAGTTGAGCAAAGGCACGTAACCAGGTCATGGAATAATCAGGCTCGTATGTATTATACACCATGTGAATGACATCTATTCATTACCATTAGTATTGGTTGTTTACACATACATCCATCCCTCCCCCTCCCCCCTCTGTTTACTATTTAATCCCTATATTCCCTCTCCCCTTCTATGACAAAGTACCTGAAATAACTAGATCAGCACGAGCAGACTGTCTGATTGGCCAATCTATTATAAACCATATTTAACTATGTATAAAGAGAAAATCCAGGTATAAATATATGCTTTACCAGAATAGCCATTACTATTAATTAATCCATCCGTTCGATATACATTTTTACCCGCAATAAAGTTATTAGATGAAGCCAAACTATAATTAGCTGCACTTAACCAAGCTGAGAAAGAGTTTTGTCCCTTAAAATCCGCAAGAGGCGTATCATCAATAATATAATCCACACTCGAAACTGCCGATTGGAAATCGTTTATATTTGAGAAGACAGTTGTTTCGTTATTCTTATTAGTCAAGTCCATGCCTACAACATATCTATTAATTTCAACTCACACAACAGCATTCTCTCTTACCTGAGTCCTTAAGTAATGCATAAAGGTAATTATTAAAACTAAGGGTCCATGCATTACTCACAATATCATAGGATGTCCATGCGACTTTTTTGGGATTTCCTAAATTTGTCATGTGCTCCTTATGGCAAATGTACTTATCGTTGATATTATTCCAAATTTGCAAGGCAGTGCTTTCTTTATCGAAAAAGTAACCAAGATAAACGATCCAAGCAGATTGCTATATATATATAAAAAGTCAATCTCATTTTTAACCCCTCTCCTAAATACACCATTATGTTACCTCCATGGGTATTAAACTAGTATCACCTGAAGAAAACCCAATGTAGCTCGAACCAGCTGAACTTGAAGCAGTTACTTTTGAAAAAACAACTTCTATAGAAGTACCAGGTTGTGGACCGTCTGTGATATTACCATAACAAGGAGAAGTCACATTTGCACTGGGTTGTGCTGCTTTAACTTTATCGCTCAAACTTAAAAGCTATATGTATATAAATATTTAATTACATAAAAATGATTATTACACGTAAATTATATATTACCTCAAAAAATGGAAGCGCCGATAATTCTGTTACACTCACACTACTAAGTGGAGTATTTACAACAGCATGATAACCAGAGGTATCATTTAAAGTCTGATTGCAACAGACAAGGGCATATTTTTCGTTGTTTATCAGGTTGGTAACTACCTTGTACCAATTTTTATACTCCACTGTAAAACCAGTATATTGATCTATATGGATTTTAAGTAACAGTAGATTCCCGAAGGGAAATACGGTAAAGTAAAAAAAAAAAAAGTATTTTACCTGCAGATAAAGTGACTTTATCTGGATATTGATCCACTGTTGTATCAAATGTACTATCTTGACTGTAAACTTGTGATATTAAAAATACACTTGATAATAAATATATTAGCTTCATCTCAGATGATATGAAATTGAAAAAGAAAAGAGGGAAAAGAAAGAAAAAGAGTAGAAAAAGAATAGAAAAAAAATTTTTTTTTTATTATTATTATAAGAGATCATCTCTTCTACCAGATATTTATTGGAGACAAGGTGTTACAAGGTTTCTTGATTGGTGATTGGGAAGTTACTATTATCATCACCATTAACATTAATAGTAATAATAAAACGGGATGGGGAAAATTATATTGCAATTTATTGAAAGCTATAAAGTTTTACTTGATATAAACTCTACCAAGTATATCAAATCCATTGAAAGTAAAAGCCAATTCCTCTTTATGTATTTCAAGCCTAGTTAAAGGAGTTTAAATCTAATTTTTCCTGACCAAACTTTAAACCGCTTACCTGAGAATCAATAGTAGTGAGTTTCAGTAACACCTTTGTGTGTCTCATGAGATATCTCAACTCCGGGCCGAAAATGAGTAAACGAATAATGACAACGAGGATTTTGATGTTAATAGAGACCTTTGTGCAGACTATTCGCAAGACACCCGGATACACCGGACTAGTCCGGTTACTTGCCGTTTTCCTTATTTGGATGGAACAATTTCACCAACTTTTTTGCCATCGATTAAAGATTTAAATAGCGCTCATCTTTGTGAGCATTTTTATTGGTGGAACAGTAGACAAGCTTTTCGCCTCATACACGTGACGTGTTCTGTGGTCTGGCGAAAAGTTGGCAAAAAACACACTGCTTTGGGGATTCACCATTAGCTGTCTCTTATTGAAATTATCGGTTCTGTCTGTACCTTTGAGTTAAGTGGTGTGAACCTAGGAATCCACTTTGTATCTTGTTTAAAACAAAGATTATCTCAAGACTTACTATGAAATATATTTGAGCGATGGTGTTAGTCTATGCTACTTTTAATTCATCAATTATTGATAAAAGATATAGATTTGCTACTTTTATTAACGAATCATCTTAAGCCGATATCAGGACATCATAAATCATTGAAGAATAACACTAAAGCAATGTATTCATTTATTAAGCTTGTTTATGGTATATAATTATAGTTATTTTTACCTTTTAAAAGAAGAACGATACCATTTTCATTGTCGTCACAAGTAAAAAATGCTGCCCAGAAAGAGTGATGTTTTACTATTAATAAAATAGCAGCAAACGTAATTAAAATCATGCTAGATAATATACTATCAGCGGCATTTTACCATATTTCGAGATACGCGGTCAAAAACATATATAGTTCTGTTCCAGTAAAAGATCATATTAGCGTAGAAGTGGTAAAACAATACCTTTAAAATATTTACTATGACATTTTGAAATAAACTACTTCATATACAATTACAGCTGGGCTGGTAAATTAGTGGTATGTATAAGTGCTATACCGAGTAACATTATACAGAAATTCTCCATAAAATTGAAATACACTTATAGAAAATATACAAGGGAGTGATAGAGAGAAGATAAAAAAAAAATTCCAAATAGATTTGCAAACTGTATATATTTTATACTTCGATGAGATCAGGGTGTAAAGCCTATGTACAGTGCTTCCGGTACCAATTTGCGGCTTTATGTGTATTTATATTATAAAAACCGTACTGTAGGTATTCTGTTCACAAATAGTTTTATTTTAGCAGTTTTGTGTATCAAATAATGCTATTAATAGGCCATTGTCAAACTTTTGAATGAGAATAACAACATACAATTCTGTATTTTTTTATGCTAATAATAAATCAACTTGAAACATAGCTTGTTGCTTTGAGCTTGGTGAATGATTACTAAAGTCGTTATTAACGAATGCTCTTGAAGTTTTGGTTTGCTACCCCATTCCATCATATATAAAGGGCTTTTTCTTCTTACAATGTAAAAAGTTTCATATTTTTTATTTTAAGAAAAAAAGTCAGTTAGCATATCTTCACTAGTGAGTATGATAGGACATACCAACATGAGTAGAGCCACAAAAACAAAATAGTATATTTATAATATAACCCCACGTGTAATATGTTTAATCGTGAAGCAAAGAATAAATAAAAAAAATAGATTAAAAACAAAATAGCAAGACATCCATAAACACCTTACTAATAATACTAATAACCCGTTTGTTAACGATGTTGTAACTGTTTATTTTTCAAATATAAACCGATTATATACTTTATTAAGATTTGGCAAAATGCTTTTGTAAGCTGGGACGACTTTCAATTGCATCAGAAAGTTTTTTCAAGTTGGGAAATTTACCACTATTAAGTTGTTTATATAACCCATCTTCGACGATACAATTATATATGACAAAATCAGTATAAGTAATCTATTGTTTCGTTTTGTTTTTTTTTAAAAAAAAATAGAGAGAGACATTTAATTTCAAGATTACCCCTTTTGATTCATTCAGATTTATTATCAAACGTGTTTACCTTTTCACCCAATACATAGGGACCATTGGATTTTCCAAGCACAGCTTCAAAAGACGTGTGATAGAACGGAGCCCTTTCAGCATGAAATTTGGTCTCTGTCTCTGCGCTTGCTCCAGGCATATAATGTGCATCCACCCAGAGCATATACCAGTCCATACAGATATCAGCCAAGCTATCCAAGTACTGATTCTCCAAATCATTATCAGCTAAATATTCTCCCAATTGCTTTGATATGTATCTCATAATGGGTGTTGTCTTGCCCATGTATTGGCCATCAAGGGTTATATAGGGGAGAGTGGGGGCAGGGATACCTTGCGCCATCAATTCGGCCTTTTTCTTGTTCCATGGCGCATCAAAGCCGATGGTATTAAGCTCATAGTCAATGCCGGCATCGTCAAGTAAAAGTGTGATGAATTCACCACGAGCAGGCAGAGCTGTGTATGTGTAAGGGGAAGAAATTGGATAAAATGCTTTTTCTATTCTGGAATTGAAAACTTACGGTAATAATATAACTTGAGATTTGAAAAAACTGTCATATTGGTTCGTATTTTTTTAAAAAGAAATAATAAATAAAACACACACTCTTTATATGTGTATTTCAGTAATGGCATACTATGTTGTTATTTCTGCATCGATTACTTTACATTGAGAGGATCAAAGTTCTAGGAAATTTCTTTTTTTTTGTGTTAAAATATTACTTACTTGCACCCTAAAATAGTTAGGTTTACAATGTCTAAAGAACTCCGGAAAAAAAAAAAGACGATTGTAAAGATATGACGTGCTAAATGTTCCATTAATACACAAAAGTATCTACTGATGTCTTTCCTCTTGTAGTAGGACAAAAGGTAAAAGCAGTACTTTCGTTTTTAGAAACTTTTTTATAGAGAAACTTAATTTTGGTTAGCTATATCTAAAAATTTATATATATATCTGAAGGATTTGTAAAAAGAACAGTTTTTCTACTAAGACGGACGCCCTTATTTTTTCAACAAATACGTCACATTAAAATAAATAAACTAATGGAAATTTGAATAAATTAACGAGATTAGATTTGTTATTATTCACATGTTTTTATGGACATTAAGGACAGGAAGATATTAAACACTTGTTTTTTTTTTTGTAACGCAAGTTTTGT
>MU622267.1:264544-326286 GCA_025399235.1 Backusella circina FSU 941
AAAGCATTTCAATTCTCTCATTACACTTTTAAATACAAATTCGATATATATTATTGGCTAGTACCTTCAAATATTAGACATGATAGAGTCTTTAAATGGCCTTGAAGCCTTCTATGTATTTAAAGCCCTTTAAATATAAAATCAATTTTATGATGCTGATAGAACAGTAGCCCTCATAAATGAAGTTGCGTCTAAATTTTTGATTTTTGCATGCTCGAGTTTGCGTATTCATGTATATTTTGTATTATAAAAAGCGTAAATAAAGAATTGACCATATGCAAAAATAGTTGGTAGAGTGCTCTCATTCACTTGGGAAACGGCCATTGGATAAAAGGCTGTTGGTATCCTCGGGTTTTTAAATCTATCAATAGTCAGTTTATAAGCAAAGGTCTTTTTTATCTGCCAAGAATTATAGATCCATTCTATTCTGTAGAAGCAAAATGTTTATTTGATGAGATTTATTATTAAAAAGTAGATTTATGAGTAACGGAGTTTCCCTTCTCTCAATTATATCAATGTCACTTTGTGCCGATCACTTATTGTAAAAAAAAAAAAAAAAAAAAAAAAAAAAGAAGAAAAAAAGGAGGTTTCTGGGTTTATATTATTAAAAAAACGAATGTCTAACAATAAACGTGCAAGTACATTTGTAACAGCAAAAAAATCGCATTAAAAAAAAGGCGCATGTGCATTTGCTCTTATAAAACCTTGTTGCTTGGCATTTGTGCAGAATAATAGGTAAAATGAACGTGTTGTGTGTGAGTTGTTTCTTCTATTAATAGTGGCTTCCCTTTGATTGTAAACCTTCCTTGATTTATTATTTTAAAACAGCTCAGAAACGAGAAGGACTGGAAAAGTATGGACATGGATACCCTTATTTATGTCATCTACTACATCAGCATAGCATTGCTATTTTATTTTTTAATAGATTTAAAAAAAATTAGCGGGAAGACCTGATCGAAAAAAAAAGGTCCATACTATGGATTAAGCACGATATCATTTAGACTTGTCTTTTATACATTAGTTTGGTTTTTGAAAAATAAAATTAACGCTTAAACGCTTTCTCTAATACTAATGACATTCCCTTAAATGTAATTTTAATTATTTTTTTCCTATTAAAACAAGAATACAGAGACGTCTTTTTTTTTTTTTTTTTTTGTCATGAGAAATCTATAATAGTAAGCAGAACTATTAAAAGAGAGTGTACCAAAGTTTATATTTATACGCACTATTTGTTTAAAAATATAAAAATGATTTTGAAAGAAAACTAAAAATTATGGTATATGTCATGAGTAACAATACCATTAAACACAAAAAAAAGTTTAAAAAAAAGGGGAAGGCAAAATGGAAGTTTCATCATGGTCTTCTCTCTCTCCTCTTTTATGATATAAAAGATTGGAATTGTGAATAAACAAAGCCTTGGTAATCAATGTTAATGGACTTGTAAAATGGAATAGAATTCCTCCCCAAAACGAAACAGAACCGTTATTCCCATCAGCCTTCTTTTTCATATTTTGACATAATGCAAATGCACCTTGTATTCCCATTATCTTTTTTTAGGATATGGAAAAGGTCGAATTGGGTAAGTTTTTTAGTTTATGATGATGATCACAAAATAACTGATTTAGATTAAATAGCAATTCCATTTTAAAACAGATGCAATTCGTTTAATGTGAAATGTACAAAGTTATAAATACATTCAATCGTCTTTTTTCAAAGAAAATACAAATGATTGTAAATGATACGTGTTGTATTTTTTATAATTGTTGAAATAATAATAAAAAAGGTTTATGATGATCCCTTTTCTTGTGTTTAAAAAATAAAACAAAAAACAAGTTTAACTTAAAAAAGCATAGTTATCTTTTGAAGCAAGTGTATCATGCTACTTTTTTCTTGGCATTTTTTTTTTGTTACTCATATTCGCTATCTAAGATCTTTTTATAAGATTAAAAATTAAAATTGGATTTATAGAATGGTTACACAAATGAGCACATTGTGTTTTACAAAAAGGACTTTTTGTAAATAAGCTGAAAGCCACAATTTAAAAAACAAAATTTATGTCTAATACATATTTGGTAAAGATGGTAAAAAAAAAAAGACAGAGACCTTGTCGATCCTTTATTTTTTGAAGTAAAAAAGGCGCATATGTATTTTATTTAATCATAGGTTAAAAAAGGGCATTCTTAGTTTTTTTTTTTATTTTGGGGTTGTTCTATTTACAATATATATAGCGAGAGAGAAAGAGAGAGAAGGGAGGGGACATAGAGTTGCTGTGATAAATATTTACAAACGACGAGGCTTAAACCATCCTAAACGATAAAAGACGCCCCAAAGAGTACTTGTTTTATTGACATCGATTCTCACGCATTTCTGAGCATCGGATTTTCTAAAAGAAAGCTTGTTCTTGTGGAATTCAAAAGCGGCCAAAACGAGTGCCCGTTTACACTTGAGATATTGTTCTGGTGTAAGACGTAGGGTGGATGCAATCATCACTTCTCCCGGGTATAGTAATTCGTAATAAGGCATATGATCAATTTTTAGTGGATTACCTAAGTAATTATGTGTGTTAATAACTAAATAAATAAAGCCAAACAATGTCATCTACCTTTCCAAACAACTCTAACATGAGGTTGTTCATCAAACACAGACATATTAGGAATCCATGCGGGATCTGTAAAGGCTTCCTGATCAGGTACGAGAATATCAATCTTGTCATAAGCGGCAGCTGCATCTGTCTTTTGCTTTTTGTAATGGCGTTGTTCAAGAATGGTGGTAGGTGACACGACACCACCATCAAGGCTCTCTTCAGTGCAAGACTTTCTCTTTTTTACTTGCTTGATTGGAACCCCGACAATTTGTCCAATATCTAATGTAAAAGTGCCCCGAGCAGAGGCGGGGGGCGATCTGTGTGGCGTAGACTTGGACCTACCCGACTTTTTGGTGAATGGGTTTGTAAATAGAATAGGATCTAGCATGTCTTGCTCTTTATAATGATATTTTGATGAGTCACTGACGACTGTACTAGGCGGAGAGGGAGCAAAGATGGGTGGCAATTGCAATTCGGGTGAGATGGATCGACCTCGACTAAACCATGTCTTGGGAGTGACAGGAGGTGAAAGTGGAGTAGATTGATAATGGTTTGAAGTCATCATAGTAGCAGTCATTGGAATTGAGTTTGAGTTTGAGAATTGATATACAATAATTATAATAAAAAAGTGGAGGATATGCTAAAGATTCAGTAATAAAAGTATAAATAAAAAAAAGAGAAGAAAGAATGAATGAAGAAGAAAAAAGAAAAGTCAAAACCGTTTTATGATTTATTAAATATTTAAACGTTTTGTGACAAGCTTTTGATGCATTTGGAAATGAAGTTAAAATAGTTGGTTAACGTTTGTTCGGGTCCTTTCAACACACACACATACACATACACACATACACACACACATACACATACACACATACACACACACACACGTGGAATCGTCATCATATTATATAAATGCAGTAGATCCTATACAAAAAAGATTTTACAAGAACAAGTTGTTGTAGAGCCATTACGTACACAAAGTGATTTTATTTTATTTTATTTTATTATTTTTATAAACACACTTTCCACAAACTTATTAGCTCCAATTTTAAATACGATTGGCGTTAACCAAAAATGGAATCTCGTTTAACAAAAAGTGAAGATCTTTTTTGTCTTTTTGTCTTTCCGCTTGTCTCCCATTTTCTTGGCGCTCTTCTAATTGACGAAAATCTATTCTAGATGATGATTGTTCATTAAGGGTCATTTTTTGTTATTCGATAGGTTCCCGATTACAACAGGTCGAGTACCACAATTGGATCGTACCCTCAAATTTGATTATACATAGTTTTAATTTTAAAATGGAATAAAGTGATTAAAAGTATATTTCAGTCAACATCATTATAATGCCCCTCTCTTTCTATTTAACATGGTTAAACAAAAGTAACTCCATTGTGCTAAATATAAAAATAAGTAATATAAAAATAATAAAAATAAAATAAAATAAATATAATTAGTAACAAGTCTATTTAAAAAAGGGAAATGTGTGTACCATTCTTCGAATAGACCTTTTAAAGTAGATGAAATAGCAATCAAAGTTAATTTATCACATTGATTAAACCTTTTTCCTTGGAAACAAGGAATGGATTTGTAACAACAAGCTATATATTTTTAGTTTTTTTTTTAGTTTTTTTTTTTTTTTATTCTCCTTACCTTATTAAAGAAGAAAAAAAATAAGCATTCTGACAGGCCTGGATCTTTTTTAGACTGAATCACCGCTCAAAACACCATGAGAGGCAATAGTACATATTTGTACGTTTTTAAGGCACCGCATTTCTGGACCAAATGGTCAGTAGCATCCAAAAAATTGATTTTGTAATTATCGATGATATCATACTATATTTTGTTTTTTATATAATTACTTTTTAGAGCAAGAAAACTCCGTGTCTGTCTGGAATATACACTATGTGTATATCCTTTTACATACGTATCATTAGAACTCTCTACACCATCAGCAAGTGTAATGATATTATCCTCGACCAAGGCACAGCGACCTCACGTGACCTTCCATTTCTAGATGTATAGGCGTCTGTGCACTACGTGAAAGTCGATTCTTCTGGTCCTCAGGACCTCCAAAAGCGCTCTAACTTTATGAATTCATGTAAGTCTTTATGCATCTGCTTAAAAAAAAAAAGTCACTCTATCATCAAGAGGCCAACAAGGAAAATGGTATATATATGCTATTTTAAAACACTTTTTTTGTGCCGCCTGACAACAAGACCCCAATCAGGTACAATCTGCTGAATTCATTATTAGACCTTTGATGTGGAGCTTTTTTGAAGAAACCTTGCATTTGTGAGAGATATGCAAATTCACTGCCTATTTTTATATATTTAGTCAATATATAATTAAAATAAAATTTACTTGCAATGATATGGTAAGCCAATATATTGACAATTTCATTTAATTAATTAATATACAGTGTAAATTTGTCTGAATCATGACTTGTAAAATAATAGCATAAGCTAATTAAATAACATAGCTATTTCACTGCTTACAATAAGTAATCCTCTTTGTGATAATAAACGCATTCTCATTTCTGATAGATAAGCAAGAAGACTGAATAATGCTTCCAAACAAAAAGTAAGAGAAGGAGAAGGGGGAAAATGACACTTTGGTCCATCTTCAAAAGAATACTTTGAAGCGTTGGATCGATAGCATAATGATATATTATGATAGCACTTTAAACTCTCTCTAATTAAAACCAGTAACAACAATAATAATAAGTTTATTTACAAATCCTCTTCCAATTGAATCTGGTCCAACACTGGTAAGATATTCTCCCAAATAGAAATACTCTGTATAGATAATAAGTGAGATGCCTATACAATATAAAATAATGTCATTGCTTACCTTCTTATAGAAATCAATATGACAATCTGAATACGCCAATAATCCATCCTTCAATTCACACCTTGTTGTCTCTTGAAACAAATCAAATTCCTGCGCCATTTGAGTTGAATATGTATTATTGGTATCATTTGCCTTTGCTACTTGATCTTGCAACTTGAAGGATATAAAAGTTTTAGCTTTTTTTTTATGGCATAAAAATAGAGTGCCATTTTACCTGTTTTATCTTTGACTCCAGTTTAGTGACACGTTCAGGTTTGACCTTGTCTGTCACATAATCTCTCTTTCCAGGATAAAGTATCTTTTCTCGTTCCAAAATAACCGATTGCAAGTTGGCTGATAGATTTTCAAAATCAACCTGTTTTTGATCTCTTTCTACCAATTGCTCCTATTTTTATTCCGTTAACTTGTCGTTAAAGAAGGTATTGTTTTGCTTTACCTTTTGTACATGGCAATAATTTAACAACTCATGGATATCATTTAAAAATAATAAATTCTCTTGTTTTCTCTATATGTTTTATGAATATCTTGTAAATATCAACAACAATGTATATCTCTATTTACCCTCTCCTGTAATGCATCAGCAAAGGATTCTGTTGCCTCTGCAAACTGACGTAACGGCTGATCCACATTCAATTCCAGTGCAGACAATCCCCGAATGCTCTTTCCAAATTGTAAATAATGCTGCTCCAATGCCAACTGCCGCTTGGCGATGCGAGCATACAAGTTTTGTACCATTTCAAGGTTATCTTGGAATTTATCGATGGATTCCTTCATGTCAATGAACTGATCATCGGGCTTTTTGACCTTAACAATGCGGTTAAATAACGAGCTGAATGAGTGTTGAGGGTTGTTATTCTGTTGGTATTTGGATAGAATCGACTTGTCTGTATTCTATTTGTGTCATTATTATATACATTAATTAGAGTTTGATCATGTTATGTGTATATTATTTTTACTTTACAAAGTCTGTTGATTCCAAAAAGAGACGTGTGAATTGTGAGTCTTGTAAGACGGGATGTCGAGCAATACGATCCATAAACCATTGCAGACTAAAGTGTGTATTGAGATAAGTTATAGAAGCTCTTTTTTGTTTGTTTGTTTTTTCTACCCTAATCTTCTTTGTTCAATAAACAATGGATCGAATCTATTTCCTTTTATGTATTCTATATATATGTGTTATTGTTATTGATATATAATAATAAAAAGTCATATCTTACTTAGACGATGTTTTTCAGGCAAAGGTGGAATAACACAAGTAGGAACTGCAATCGTTAATGCATGATGAAGCCATAAAAAATCTCGAAATCGACGTCTTACTGGTCTTTTATCTTGTTTATAGGTTTCTAATGATGTCTATATCGTCATCATCATATCAGCTGAACAAGTAGTCAACTTGTTATGTTATTATTATTACCTCTGCCACGAGTCGATAGGTCATGTATCCATTTTGCTTTTGTGGTTGATCAATTACGATCGTCATTGCTTTTCCATCTCTTGTTTCTTCTTGCAGTGTTGTTATTTGTTCCTCTTCCTGTTCTGTTTTTGGAAAAGGTTGAAATGAGCTAGATGAGGCAATATTCTTTTTTATATTTTGTTGTATTAGTTTTTATTGTTGCTGTTGTCAGATAGACTTATATCTATATTACCTCATCGCAGTATTCATTGGGCTGAAAAGGGTCTTGGCTACTCCAATGGTTGTAATCATAATCACTGGTCATTTTATATATTGTCTTGGTAGAAGAAAAAAGGAAAATAAAATAATAAATAAAGAAGAGAGAGACAAACCATATTAAGTACTGTTTATTTCAAGAAATTCAGAAAAAATTACAAATTAATGGGAAATAATAAAATAAATAATTGAGAAAAATAAGGAGAGCAGATCCTATGAGATAGGTAGCCATGTGGCACTGTTCATAACAGTATATTGCATCACATTGAAGAACAGCACGCTATAAAGTAATGGAGATAGATTCAGCAGGTATCATTATATATCATTTGTAACCTTTTACACAATAACGACCAAGTTAGTCATGGTTCATTTATTCAGTGAGGGTATTAATACTTACAGGATCATCATACTACTGATTAGACCATCAATGATTGGCCAGGGGGGTCGGTTGTTTCATTGACCGAGGTGATTAAAGCAACACCAACATAGTGGAATAGATTCATTGAGTTATTTTAAAATCTAAAGTTCTTCTTATCAATTTAGATGCTATAGCTTATGGGATGACTTGTTCATTTTAATAAAATGAAAACGGCTCGCACCATCTTAAATAAAGCATAAGGCATGATAATCAACATAGATGCTAGATGGGATCCATATAGACGCTTAACCATACGCCCTTGTGCTACTATTCATTGAACTTAGCCCTCTTTAGCCCTCTCATATTGGCCTCCCTTTTGATCCAATTTTCTTCTCATCAACCTTTTCGCATTAATTATTCTCCTTTTCTCAATAAAATGAAACTTGAAAAGAGGTATTTCACCGTCACGTGGTTTATGCGATAGTACAGAAACAAAACACACACAGTTTACTCTCTCTCTCTCTTTTTCTGTATACAATGCATTTATCACACCTTTTCATAGCCAAAAACCGTAAGGTTGAATTTGAGCTCAATATACTCATTCAAAACTTGACCAATGTTCCGCTTGTCAGTGGCTTCTTTCTGGTGAAATGGAGGTTGAGGAATGCGAATCAGACAAGTGGAACAACTGCAAGGTAAAAAAAAAGAAAAGAAAAAAAAAAAACCTTCATATTATCAAGACAAGAATACAGATCACCTATTCGAGATCATACTATATTTTGGGGTGAAAATATCAACACCTTTTCAGAATTGGTCATATCCAAAAAGCAACAGCACACATTGGGACCCTGTGAATTCAAGTTGGAAGTATATCAGGAAAATGAACGAGAATTGATACCGATTGGGTGTCTTGTTATTAACCTATCAGAATATGCTGGATCAGGATTAACGACAAGAAGATATTTATTAGATGAGTGTAAATTCAATTCCACCATAAAGGTAAATCAGAGTGAGAAAAGTGTAAATCTGTATCTTATAATATATAATAGTTGTCCATTAGAATGAATCAACTATCCGATACAGATATTCATTACCAAGTGTAAGTTTATAGTATATATTAAGTGTATACTATATATAAATAATATATATATATATATATATAATAGTCCTCCACTAAAGAAACAACAAATATTCACTGATATTCCATCCATGATTACGACTGAAAGACAGGATAAACCAGTGCTATTTGATGAGAAATCTTTACGTATGTGTACTGTTAATTAATTTTATATATATATATATATATATATATTATAATAATAACATGGTAATATCAGCAGCAACTGAGGTACCATCTATAAGATGCACATCTATTATGAATCAATCATCACCATCAACTGTATCATTGGTAAGTAGCAGTAATAATAAGAATAATAGTATTAACATTATCCAAACATAGCCTAATCTTTATTGTCATAAAATATCACCATTTCATGATTGTGAGGATCCATCACCTAGTGATCTTGTGGAACAGTTATTCAAAGCAAAATAATAGAATTACCTAATAAATATACTTTAGTATCCGATACACACATATTTACATATATAAGCCACGCAGTAAATACTTTTTTTTTTTTTTTTCTCAATTTATTTTTTATTTTCCTTTTTTCTTCATCATTGTATATCAACAACCATGGTTAAAAACAAGGGAAAGGTAAAGGGCTAAATAACAATAATAAGCAAGAAAAAGTCAATCTAATCCCACCAAAATAAAAACAGGGTGGTAAATCCAGAAGAAGAGGAAAGAACGATACCGAAAACGATAAACGTGAACTTGTCTTTAAAGAAGAAGGACAAGGTAAACATAAAATAGAGAGAGAGAGAATAATGTAAACTTATAACAAATATATAGAATATGCTCAAGTCACAAAGATGTTGGGTAATGGACGTGTTGAGGCACAATGCTTCGATGGTGTCAAGCGTCTAGCCACTATTCGTGGTAAATTACGTAAAAAGGTCTGGATTAACCAGGGCGACATTGTCTTGTTGTCATTACGTGAATTCCAAGATGAGAAGGCCGATGTCATTCAGCGTTATAACCCTGATGAGGCTAGACAACTCAAGTCTTATGGTGAATTGCCTGATACTGCCAAGATCAATGAAGCTGATACTAACTTTGGTGGTGAAGAGGATGATGATGTTGAGTTTGATTTTGATATTGATGATGTAAGTTAATAATGTACACATATTGCTGTTGTTCTGGTTACTAAATCACACTACTTTGTTATCATAATAGATTTAAAACCAATATTTTCTTTTATTTTTTTATTATTATTATTGCACACACACACACACACAAAAAGTTATTAGAATAATAAAAAAAAGTACATATCTATATTCAATCCAACTTTGTCTTTAATAAGGCATGGATGATCTTTTGACAGCTCTGACATGTGATCAAACAAGGCACAATAATCCAAGGCGCATTGAAAGAGATGAAATAGACCCAAAAGTAGAGTGGATGTGGATTACAGTGGATGGCAGTGGGTAGATCCATAATATAGTAGAGCGAGCAGCTAAAGAGGTGACAGAGGGAGGCAACGAGTTGAAAGAGGTATTGGAGGGGAGAATCTATATAAATGTAATGCGCTGAGACGAGACAAAAGAAGCTCCAGACTGTCTTTTTTTTTTTTTTTTTCTCAAATAGTTAGTAAAAGATTTTATATAATCTATATATATATATATATACTTTACTGCAGTCATAATCTCGAGTGTAATGAGTAAATCGTCAGCTGCAAGATAACGCGAGTCACCTAGAGCGTACTCTTTCCACATCTCTGCCAAGAGATCAGATCGACTACTAATAGTGTCCTTATAGTAGAGCCAATATCCCTCAAAGCCAATATGCATCATACCACAGATGAGGAACCAAGTGAATCTGGGCACCGAAGTTGTTTTGCCGCTGAGACGCGATAAAAGGACACAGAATAGAATAAGTGCACTGAAGAGGGTGCCTGCACTGATCAGGAGTTGTGGGGTGCTTCGTTGATTGGGAACATAGTCTGGAAGGTGCAATGTTCTGGGATAATAAGGATGTTCCATGTTGTATAAATGTAGAAAAAAAAAAAAAAAAAGGTAACAAAAAATTGACTTTATTTACTTTTAATTTGATTGTTATACAACTATTATAATACGGATGAACCTGGCTTAACACTAATATTAGGCGTCTCATTCAACACCTCAATTGCCCGATCCAAGGTATCCTCCTTGACCAAGACATAATCCGTATCGTATGTACTGACAACAAACACGGGAATCTTGTTTTGACGAAGAGGGTCAACGATACGGGCAAGGATACCGACCAATCCGAAATCCATCTGTGCGTCTACTTGGAGTGCACGCCAGCCATCCTCAGAGTTCTTGGTGGGAGCAGCGAGGGTATGGCAGGTTGGGAGTATGAGGGAGAGTTCATGGGCTGTTTTAGAGATGGTAAACCAAGGGAGATCAAGAATGTCACTGGGCATTTTAAAGTCTCGCTCGTATTGATGGACTGTGAAGGCATCTGGTAGGGAACGTAATAGGATGGTAGAATCGGTCATTTTTTCTGTCTTTTGATATAAAAAAGAAAAATAAAAAATAGAGATAGGGTGTTATTTATATATACATTATTTTTACGTAAAAAGTTGTCCCATTTGACTATAAAAAAATATGCGCCGAAACAAACAGCTTCTAATGAGTCATATTATTATTTCACCAGTTTAGGCACAGTCCTGTTCAGTTTATATAAAGGCAAATCTAGAAAAAGTACTCTTTATGAGTAAAGAAAAAGAGCTTGATATTTTCACTTGAAAAAAAAAAAAGATGTGGTTTTATTCTCCCTTTTATAAAAGAGAGTTTATTTCAATTATGAAGAACAATAAGAAAGGAAGAGTTTTATCAATGAAATAGAAGGATGTATATTAGAGTATTATAAATTATTCTTTTGATTGTCTTTGCTGTAACTGATCACTTTAATCATGTTTTGTTTACTAGGAAGACATGGTTGGGTTTGCATATAATCATGGAAGGAGAGGGGGTTCCAATCACTTGCACACTTCTTCTTTATTGACATCATACACTCAAACATGACTCCATCAATATACATAGTGGGTTTTGATTTTATATCAGAGTAAAAACAGTAGAGTGCTGTTGTCTATTTACATTCAGCTCCAAAGTAATAATATACATTGAGGTTCACAGCTATCTTGTTCTTCTAAGCACTATTTGATTTACTAGTTAAAGATAATATGTCCTTCTTGCTATTGGACAGCTCTCTATGACCAGATGGAGGTAGTTCCTGTCAAATAAGGTAAAAACTCATGACTATACAGACTTTGTTTTGTTGCATAAAAGCAATGTTCTAAGTATACCTTCTATAGCCTATTGAGTACTGTTTCTCTATCTTTAACTGTCCTTGTATATTATTACTATTATAGATCAAATAACACAAAATGAATGATAGGTGCAATCATGTCGATTTGAGTGTTTTCTAATATATTTTCACTTTGTGCCCAATTCTCGGTAAAAAAAAAAGACAGCGTGTGACGTATTTAAAAGAAAATTATTTTTATTAATTTTTGTTTCTTTGTTTTTTTGTTTTGTTTTTTTTTGGGTGTGTGTATCTAGTAGAAAAGAAGAAGAAAAAATGGTTGCTGCTACCCATGAAGAGTTTTTAATTGTAATAATAACAAATAAACACATACACGCTTTCTATTTTATTAATCTTAAACGATAGAACGAACACGATATACCGTATGAAGAGGAACTTTTACGCAATCCCTATTCACTTCGCACTTGGCTACATTACATTGATCACAAAAAGATAGGCGCCCATTCAGAGCTCTGCTTCGTCTATGAACGTGCGTTAAAAGAACTGCCTGGTTCTTATAAGCTCTGGAAACAGTATCTTGATATTCGACGCGAAAAATTGAAAGGCTTGAATCCAGTCAGACATAAAACACAATACGCATCTGTTGTTGCTAGTTATGAAAGAGCACTTGTTTTATTAAACAAGGTAATAATCATAATAGAGAGAGAGAGAGAGAGAGAGAGAGAGAGAGAGAGAGAGAGAGAGAATGGCTTTTAAACATTTACATAGATGCCTCGTATTTGGTTGGATTATCTCTCGTTACTCACCTCTTTACCCTATCTTACTGCAACAAGACGTGCTTTTGATGGTGCCCTGCGCTCACTTCCTGTTACTCAGCATCCAAGAATCTGGTCACTTTATTTGGAGTTTGCTGAAGCTGCAGGTGGTGAAACTGCCATACGCATCTATCGCCGTTATTTAAAAGTACATATACAAAAATACATTGTGATATCTTGAACAGAAAAGGAGCTCATCATTTATATATATTTAGTTGGAACCTTCATTTGTCGAAAAATATGTAGAAAAATTAATCAAATTAGAACGTTACGATGAAGCTGCTGTCAAGCTGGTCTCCATTGTCAATGATACAAAGTTTACATCAGCTCGTGGTAAATCACACTATCAATTATGGCAAGAATTGTGTGAATTGGTAGTAGATCACTGTGAACATGTCAAGAGTGTTCAGGTAGAACCCATTATTCGAAGTGGTATTAAAAGATTCACAGATCAAGTGGGGTTATTGTATTCTAGACTTGCAATGTATTGGATCAAGATGAGCCAACTTGAAAAGGTGAACAACTCTATAAGCATAGCCATATACATTTATATTTAACATGTATATTTATATTGTAAAATAGGCAAGAGATATATTTGAGGAGGGTGTGACAACAGTATTGACAGTGAGAGATTTCACTGCTATTTTTGACGCTTATGCAGAGTTTGAAGAAGAGATGATTACAACAAAGATGGAAATGGCTGCTGAACGTGAATCATTGGGTGAAAAGGACGAAATGGAAGATTTGGATTTGGATTTACGTTTATTACGATTTGAGAGATTAATGGATCGTCGACCTTTCTTAGTGAATGATGTATTATTAAGACAAAATCCCAACAATGTATTGGAGTGGCAACAGCGAGCTTCACTTTGGGGAAATAACAAGGAAAAGGTAAGAAATGACAAGATATGAAGAAGAAACCAACCAACCAACCCCTCGAATAGGTCGTTGAGACTTACACCCAAGCTGTCCAAACCATCAACCCTAAAAGAGCTCATGGTAAACTCCACGACCTGTGGGCCCGCTTTGCCAAATTTTATGAAGAAGGAGGCGACCTTGCATCTGCACGCGCCGTATTTGAAAAGGCTGTCAATGTCAATTACAAATCTGTCAATGACCTCGCTGATGTCTGGTGTGAATATGCCGAGATGGAAACCCGTCACGATGACTTTGACCTGGCCATCAATGTTATGGCCAGAGCCACAAAGATACCAAAGAACCTCAGTGTGAATCCCAGACAGGTCAATTTCCATGATGAATCCATTCCTGTTCAGAGTCGTGTGTTTAAGAGCTTGCGTCTGTGGAGTTTCTATATCGATCTTGAGGAGAGTGTCGGGACACTTGAGAGTACAAAGGATGTGTATGATAAGGTGATGGATTTGAAGATTGCTAATCCTCAGACTATTGTGAATTATGGTACGTTTTTGGAGGAGAATCAGTACTTTGAGGAGTCTTTCAAGGTGTATGAACGTGGTATTGAGCTGTTTGGTTGGCCTATTGCCTTTGAGTTGTGGAATATTTACCTGGAGAGATTCTTGAAGCGTTATGTAAGTGATTTAAATATATATATCATAATAGAGCTTTATATTTATTTAAATATATAAATGTAGGGTGGCGCCAAACTTGAGCGTGCTAGAGATTTATTTGAACAGGCATTAGACCAATGTCCTCCAAAATATGCAAAATCCATCTTTTTGTTGTATGGAAAGTTGGAAGAGGAACATGGTTTAGCACGTCATGCAATGAGAATATATGACCGCGCAACGAAGGCTGTGGCTGATGAAGATCGTATGGTGGTATGTTGTTGTTTATGATTTAGTGTTGCTCTGTCTACAGTGTATAAAATGAATTAATTATTATTATTATTATTATTTATTAGATGTTTGAATATTACATTGCAAAGGCTACTGAATCATTTGGTATCATGGCATCAAGAGAGATATACGAGCGTGCTATTGAGGCTCTTCCTGATAAAGATGTTCGCGTCATGAGTTTAAGATACGCTGAACTTGAAAGAAAGTTGGGCGAAATCGATCGCGCACGTGCCATTTATGGATTTGCATCTCAAATATTCGATCCCAGAGTAAGTTTTCTTTTTATAAGGCGTCTAATAATGAATATCTCAATTTATTTTTTTTTATTAATATAGACACAACCTCAATTCTGGAAAACATGGCATGACTTTGAAGTACAACATGGCAATGAAGATACGTTTAAGGAAATGCTTCGTATTAAACGTAGTGTACAGGCCACTTTTCCCAGTGTTTAATAATAAATAAAAATGCTTTACTATATAGAATATTTATTATTGTTATTATAACTATTATATTTAACAAAGAAGAAACGATAGTGTGTATTTATTAGACGTTTCAGTATCTGCTGCAGAGCAGGGTTCAGTAGGCGGTTTTTTATGCTTGTTCTTTTTCTTTTCCTGTTTACATAACTTTATCCAGACTAAAAAAAAAATAGAACAATGAAATTTAGATATCAGAGTCACTTTTTTTTCCTCTCCTCTTTATTATGATTATCATCCCCCCCCCCCCTCTCTTGTTCGATAACTTACTTAACCCACATGCATTGCACAGAGTGCGAGGGCCTAAGTAGATAAGAAACGTTTTAGGTTTTTGTCCATGCATTTTACATGAAAATAGCAATATCTTGCTGTTGTTCATTTTTACCTAAAGGTCCTTTTCTCCATTCTGGGGTATCCATACTAGAAAGAAGAAGATGATGATTCATTATGATCGAATGATTCGCGCGTGTTTTTTTTTTATTACCTTTTACAAGAATGACATTGTGCTGGTGGGTGTTGTCTAGGCTCTGGTAAAGCCGGATAAAGTCTCTATCATTCGTTAGTTTATAAAAAAAATAAATAAAGGTACAAAAACAGATCCGTCAATATATAACATTTACTCGCTGTTTTAAAGTACGCTGTGTCATACAAGTGGGTGTCACTGGCGCAGGAGAAGGGGAAGGAGACCAGTTCTTATCATCTAGAACGACATGATCAACGCTGTCAATCATCATGTCTAGCTCCTGTATGCTTGGAAGTCGAACTACTGTATCAGATCTTCCATCCAATAGACTCGATGCATAAACCTTATTTCTTTTTTAATTATTATTATTATTTTTTTATTAGACGTTAAGACATGATATTACACACCTCCGTTTCCATGACATTGGTTGTTATCTCACTAAATATAAAAACAGCTTTTTGCTTAAGCTTTAATTTGTAAAGTGTAAAGTAAAAAGAAAGAAATTGACTGACCTTTGTGTTGAGGTTAAACTTGGTAATTTGAACTGTTGAAATGACTTTGCTGATTCAAAAGAGGAGCGTTTTTTTAAAATACGTTTTGCAGACATTGTTTTTTTTGCTGATAATAATTGAAGAATGAGAAAGAAAAAAAGACGAGAACTAAAGTAAATAAAACGGTATACTTTTATATAAACAAAACAAAACAAAAAAGAGAAGCAACAAAATCTAGAATAAAGAGTGAGGATAAAGAAAAAGAAGAGCAAAAAGGAGCAGAAAATGGTCTATTCTTTGTAGCACGGACAAACATAAAAAAGTACAATTTGTAACACCCATTTTTGTGCTGGTTTTGCCTACAACATTATATAAAAAAGGTTTAAAGTAATAGATTGACGAATCATAACCAGTGAATATACTAAAATAGTAAAAAGTTTATAAGGAGGGGATACTGCTGAATAGACTATCCCTGAAACGTTTTTATTTTATTTTGAACTCGAGAAATAAAGTATATAAAAACCCTAGCCCAAGAAATACATGCGTTACCTGAACTGTAAACTCAGTTTATACTTTATGTCTAATCGAAAAGAATGGGTTTCTTAACCTTATCTATAAGTCTTTCGGATGTCCAATTCCGGGCTGTGATTTCTACAAGATAACCTTTATCAACATAGAAAATAAACGAATTGCAATTGATTATTAGATTGGGTTATATGGTTTATTTCTTTTATTTCTACTTCTATAATTAATTGTCTTGCATAATTCATATAAAGCAGGCTAATGTATGGTCTACACAACTAAAAAAAAAGCATTTTCGAAAAGGGAAATCAATTCACTTTGAAGCAACTCCTCTTTAATAAAGTATTTACGTGTAAAAGTCTTAATACCCAAAGAACACGCGTTTTCATACGTTGATGGGTTGAGTACTGATTTTTTTATTGGTCTATAAATCTGTGGACGTTTTTTTCTAGACCAAATTATGTTTGCTATAATACGCATGTTTCTTGCTGCGTTTAGATCTCTATTCCAAATTATTCCACATTTAGAGCATGGCAAAACCCCAACTCCTTTTGCCTCTGGAGCCACTGACATATCTTTTTCATTACACCTGCCACACACCTTTGAAGTGTTGTACGCATCAATTTCTAGAACTATCAGATATTTTATTTCTTTTGCTCTTTTTTTTTAGAGTCCTCCATAATAGTCTGATGACACCAGATTGCATACTTTCAGTCTAATTTGATCCTTTCCAAACATGGCAACACCAAATACAATTAGCGGTACACGATCTTTGTTTTCTCTAAATGGATGAGGGATCCATATTTTCTCTCTTTCACTTGCTCTATAAAAAACTATTACTAATTAAGAAGTACGAGTTTCGATGACTTGTAATTTACTCTTTCTGTTTGTCTCTTTGCTGAACCTTTGCTACAAATTTAACAGGATCCTTCTTCTTGAACTCCTTTGTGTGTCTTCTCCTTTTCTTGTTATATTTTGTATCACCATTTTATCTTTAGCTTATTAATGTCCTTGATATAAGCCAAATGAATCCTATGTCCTTTATGTACCATAGAAAGCAAACAGAGTTCTGAAGATTAGCAGCATGTATTTGACGAAGTTATTATACTTTTCAAGGTTCGCCGTCTTGGCATTAGAAATATTGATTTCTATCTCTTTCATAGTCTGCTTCATCCAGAGTAAAACCAGCTAGCTCCAGGTCACAACCTTTTGCTTCTTACAATGTAGTAAAGTTTGTTCTTCGACAAAAAACCAAAGAAAGAGAATATCCATCAGTTCTGACCAAAGTGCCGAACATTGATTCAATATTGTTGTCATTTTCAGAGCTAAAAATGAAAGAAAATGACATTATTAATAGAAAATAATATTTTATTACTCATATTACATGCTGATAATAACTATCTTTTATTACTGAATGATTCTGTAACACTTCTAGATTCACCATTGTTATCGGAGTCATCTTTGTCTTCATTATCAGACTTCTCTTCTTCATCAAGACATCTAGAAATAAAAATAGAATAACCAAACATTAGCACTTGATAACATATATATATATATTTCATTTTACAAGTAATAAACTTTATTTTAAGCTCGTCTAGCTTAAGAGCCTTTTTATACATTTTCAAATGTCCATAATAAACTTTGGCTATTTTTAACTTTGAAAATACAGATAAACAAGTTACACCCGTTGTGATATACCCCCAATGTAATGAAGGCACTGGAAACAGTGCCAAGAGCCAAGACAAGGATAATCGTCGTAACCAAGAGGAATGCAATTATATTTTTTTTATAGCAAATTGTTAAGTTATTAATTTGCAAACGGATTGTTGAAAAATAGACTTTTTGTAATACATACAGGGAGAGTTAGGCTGTTGAGATGAATCACCCGCATACAATCAGTCCACTTGAGAGTGTAATTTCTTTTTTCCTATCATTTGCGTTAAAATGAACGCATAAAAAACTCATTCCCATTAACCAAGATACACGAACCCAAATGTATGCTAGAGTAGATGGAAACGATAACAGCAGTATGACCTTTACCCAATGTATGAGTTACTTAAAATAAACAGGTACTCTCTATGTGTATAACTAATATGTTTTTTTTTTTTTTTTTTTTTTTTTTTTTTTTTTTTTTTTTTTTTTTTTTAGTTATTGGTACTGCCCCTTTAAATAAGAAAGGTAATTGTAGAAAAGTTCAAGTACTTATTAGCATTGAAACTATAAAGCAGTATAAAAAATCTATACTCTACCGCTACACTTACCAGAAAGAAAAGAGATACATCTCATACTCGTCCCCAAATAAAATCAAGGATCTCATTGGTTCAATTGGCTCCTATGAATACAACCTTATTTATGATCAAGTGTAAGCAAATCCTGATAAGACAGCTAATTGTGTTCTGAGAGATTCCTATAAACCTGGCCAGATTATGAGGGTGCCTTCGCGTTCCATCTCTAGCTTAATTCAAGTATTTTGATAGAAATACTTACATTAGATAAGAAATAGGCAATAACTCCCTTTTTTAAAAATAGGGAAATGGTGATTTTTAAACAATAAACGATGAGATAACCACAATATGGTGAGAGGAACCAAAGGACCCGGGTATAGTATTAATAGCTCACAACAATTTTTGAAGACCAATAAAGTCTTTTTTTAGAAACCGTACATGTACAATAAGAGTTACTCATGATGGACGCCATGCAGGTGCAATTGAGGCAGATAATATTTTAGCCCGTTGTTTGATTTAATTTGATAAAGCACTCTACCCTTAGCGTATGTCAATTATTCAGCTACTAGTATATATTGAATTTTTCGAGCATTAATATATATCAAAATATTCAGCTGTACCTGAGTGCGCTTTGACATTAAAAAAGAGACTATCGAATCCACTTTTGCATATCTTTAAATGAAATATTTTTGCCTAATAATTTATAAAATCACCCTTCTGTACGCCCCCCCTCCAATTATATTTTTTTCCCCCCTGAATTCTCAATTGAATAAGGTCTATATCATAACCGTATGGTGGTTGTGTATTACAAAAATGGGAGAATCTTGTGATATTTATTGAGATAATTAACAAATTCTCAATTGTGTTTGTTTTCGACATGTCAAATAAGCGACTGCTGTTCATTGGCTTGAGAGGCTCTTACATTCTCATCCGATATTCACTCTTACTATGATCCTTTTCTTTTTAATATTTAACACATCATTATGTGTGTGTGTGTGTTTTGTATGAATTTATCACATCCATAAAAAAAAGATGTCAAAGATTATTATAAAAAAGACAAAAAGAAGTAACAATTATATTGAAGAGAAATGAAAGATAGAACACATTGATTGGATATCTTTATTATCTTTTCTTGTTTCTTATAAATTTTTCTTTCTTATAAAAAAAAGAAACAAATGCATGAATCATTGAGCATGACATTTTATTATACTTCTATTGTTCAATTTTGACATGGTATAAAAAAAAACAATAATGCATAAATGATTGAAAACGTAAAAAAAAACGCGCTTTTTTCAATTTTCCAAATAAAAAATGTATAATAAATCATGGTCGTAAATGAGAAGAAGAAAAAAGTAAATGATCACTCTAAATACAGATATAAATAGTATAAATACAATCATATACTTCCTTCTTGGATGGATTTAAATAGTATTGATTGAAGTTTGAATGCGTTTCAATACACTTAAACTCAGGTGGTATCAATCTTGAATAGTTGAACGGTTTAGTCCGCTGAAATGCATTTAATTTTTATTAAGATTTAGGATATGATAATAAACTAATTGGATTTGTTGTCAGTATTCCATTACCATGAGTAGGCTATTATCAACAGCAAAGCGCCCCTGAAGAAATACATCTTGACATGAATTTACGAGAGGCTTGGATAACTGGATTGGAACTATATTCTTTATTTAACCTTAGTAGAATAGTATGTATGTCTTTGTGTGTGTTTAGTTCATTTATCACATTTTTTTTTCGTTTGGCAATTTTTACCTGTTTTTTCGCATTTTAGTTTTGGTGCTTAGTTGGGGCACTAAAAATGACAACATTTTTTTAATCATAAATGATAAAAACATGTATAAATCCTTTTTTTTTTTCTTTTCTTACACCTCTTCTGTAACTCTCTACGGATCGACAACTAGTACAACATGTCGGGGGGGGTTTATTCTTTTGACCAATAGATTTATCACTCATCGATTGTTCTACTATTATTGCCTTCTTCATGTTTTTATATTGCATTGTATTTGTACTCTTTCACCATTTGTTTCATATGTATTTTTTTATTTTATCCAATCAAATAAACTCATACTGGATGGTAATATACCCTTAAAGTATAGGCTAACATATCATCAAATGTTTTTTTATAGTTAACATAAAGGTATCTTCTATTTTAAACAAGATACTGTTTATTTCAAGAAATTGAGAAAAAATTACAAATTAATGAAAAAAAGGGGAATACTTAATGAGAAATAATAAATAATAATTGAGAAACAAAAAAATAGATTTTTAGTAAATGAACAGGTAATGAGATAACACGGTTCATAACGGTATATTATATCACCTCGAAGAATAACACGATATAAGTTAATAAAGATAATGCACTAATATGACAGAGATAGATTCAGTAGGTATTATTATATATAATTTGTAATTTTTTACACAATAGCAATTAAGTTAGTAATGGCTCATTTATTCAATGAGGGCATCAATACTTACGGAATAATTGTCATATTACTTAGGCTGGCGATAACCGGTCAGGGGGTTCGATTGTTTAATTAATCTAAGTGATTAAAGCAACAGACAATAACACCAACGTGGTTTAATAGATCCATTGAATTATATAAAATCTAAAGTATTTAAAGTTAATATTAAGCATAGTCTCATGATGTGACAATATTGAACTTATTAGTAACAATCATTGCCTGACCTCGTAATCACGAACAAATAATAATAATAAAAAACTTCGAAATCGAGTTCACAGTTGTCATCCTTTATGTTGTTAACTGAAGTATGTCTCCAATAAATTGATCTAAAGTTGTTCTAATAAATGGAGATGCTATGGCTTATATAATAACTTGATCAATTTAATAAAATGAAAACGACTTACACCATCTTTAATAAAGCATAAGGTGACCTTAGTGCATTACAATTAAAGTTAATGATATATGAGACCCATTTAGTTGCTTAAACATGCGCCCTTGTGTTATTATCCATTGGGTTAGATAATGAGCTTAGTCTCCGTTAGTCCCTGTTAGTTCTCTCGCCTTAGCCTCCCTTTTGGCCTAATTTTCTCCTCATCAGCCTTTTCTCTTTAAATATTCTCCATTTCTCAATAATTTGAAAACTTTTTCTCATTTTCTTGAAAAAGACAGTGTATGCAAAATTGCTAGACATCACACCACTTTGCTCTTACACAAAAGGTAAAAACAAGCCGATCAACTTTTCGAGAGAGAAGTGACGTCATCGAAGTGAGATATAGCTAAAAATAAAGTTCGCGATTTTTCATTCTTTTTTTTTCGCTGTTTGCTTTTTATTGTTTCATTATGGCACATACCCATTCAGCGTTACAAATCTATCAATTTATTTACGCACTCTATCAACAATGCGAAGGTGAAGAGCCCTTTGGTTCGATTCTAAGAAGTTTAAAAACACCACGATTTACAAGTGTCAGTGCAATTACAGATCGTTGGACGCCTATTTTTACGGTGCACTTCCCCATGTTGAGTTTTGCTTTTAGTCAGATTATGCAGAGTGCTGAACGATCACCCGAATATGACACTTTATTGATAAAACTGGCTGATCACTTTTCATTAATTTACAATGTATCATGTTTGCTTGACAATGATTTAGAATTAGAAGCATTCGTTCGGAGTTTGAGTTTTGAAAATCAAACTGTTGAACACGTAAAGTTGCAGGTATTCTCCTTTTTGAACACCCTCGACCCGGACACCAAGGAATTTGTAGCAAACATCTTAATGAATGACAAGCATGGTTATTTGACTGCGCAAGACACTCAAGTGCAAGACCAAGGATTTCTGGATCTGGATCGAGTCTTTTCTCTCATAAATGATCGAGTGTTGTTTGACCAGTTTATGGCTATTATACAAGCAAATTCAACGAATCAGACTGAATGGCAGCAGACTTTGTTTGAAATACAAGCATTGTTATCGACGCAGCCGGGTATTTTTGAAAAGATAGCACCATTATTACAACAAATGAAGCATGAAGGTAAAAAGAAGACTCTTTTATTTCCTTGTAGTGCTTTAAAATGACTTTCTTTAACAAGTTACCTTTTTTTTTTTTGCTTGTTTCTAGATTCGAAAGAATATTCAAGTTATGAAGATTATGTTCAAAAGAATTTCTTGGATAATGGAGGGAAGGAATATTTAGACAGTGAAATAGATCGTGCACAAGTGGAGCACATGTTTGGCAATCTATCTATGCATTAGGTTGCCATTTTATACCTTCTTTTAAAGCCTGTAAATATAAAAATAGTAATAATAATAACTGTCATATATATAAATCAATCAATGTTCATAAATAAACAATAAATATGTGTTAGAAAGATAGCATTCATATTGAAATTGTAAAACCATGATGTACTGCCTTTGTAGACCTGTGAATGCTTTTTAATAGACATAAAATAAATGCTAATTCAACCTTGTTAGCATCAAGTTATAGATAAAAATGAGCCCGAGTTATAATAAATGGATGCAAAAAGGCTATTTTATTTGTTTTAGAGATAATAAGCAGGTTTTAATCAGGAGCCATTGTTTTCATTGTTTGACTTACGTGCCCGCACTGATTGATTGTCTATTAAAAAAGATAAATATTGGCTTTTATCTTATGACAAAAGAGCGTACATCCTCCGTTTTTTTTTTCTTTCTTTTCTGTCACTGTTTATTATTATTCTTTCAAAATGAAAAGCAAAATAGCTTTCTATACACATGGAAATCACATCATCTACCTTAAAGCACTTTAAGTATATAACCAAGTGTGAGTTCAACTAATAGACTGGCAACATTCAATTTGTATATTACAGACTTAAAATGTATCCCTTTTACAAGAAAAGTGATTTATAAACGGCCAAAAACCAGAATCCGCTATAATGGAATTCCAAGAGAGTAAAACATGGATTTGATTAAAGCAGAGCTTCTCGATCATAATTTCAAGAATATTGAAAAATTACGATAAATAGGTCACACAAATTACAGTATCTCCAATAAGGGTACTATTGTCAGTCATCGGACCAGTTCTGTTACTCTCCCCAATCAAGATTGTCTGATCAAACAACTTATCACACTCGACTACATGTATAGATACTCACTATTTACCTTGATGTATCAGGCACTTATTGGTGATGTACCAGAAGGCCACTTTGTTAGTATAAAAGGTGATTCTTCAGATATCTCCATAAGTAACTGAACCATCAAAAGGCTTTCGGAGTTAAAATTTGATAATGAGGACTAAAATGCTATGGTTTTGGAGAGTGTTTTCAGAGAAGAATTGTCCAATGACAGTTTGCCTGGAGAGCAGTGAAAAGTATTGAATAAATATGTTACTTTTATTCAAGAATAGGATCTGAAGTAGATGTCAGTAACTTTGATTGTATTGAAGTTGAACATAATATCGTACAAACTTCCATAACTGTGTATTTTTGTATGTTGTCATTGAATCTCAATGTTACACGGTCCATAGAATGATCGCCACCACCTGGATAGAAAATGGTGATCCTCAAAATAGAAATATTGTTAATCATATCAACGAGAACAAATAAAATAATCAAAGTTCGAATTTGAATGAATAGCATTAAAAGAGAACACGGTTTTCTCAATGGGTACTCCAACTGCAGTACTTGGTTTAAATATAAGAAAACGCTTTAAATACCAATCGAAAAGCGATTCTGCCACCCATCTACTGTGGACAAATATCTTAAGAGTGGAGAAGTATTCCAAGATAGATATAAGTTTGAGCTTATTCCTCGACCTTTCTCAGATAGTATTTATGAGCCACATTATCCTGGATATGTATATATATATAAAACTCTTTCTAATATTTCAAGTGGTTGAGGGACTTGCATACCTTGGTACTGTTGATGATCTTACTAATCATCCTGTTCGTACTTGTGGTAATTTGATTAATAAGTCTAAGAAAACAAGAAAACTAGCATGATATGCATTTCCAATTAAAGATGGCGAAGAATCCAACGAACATAACCCCAAAGAATAATGAGTGGCAGTATTTCTCTTTTCCTTTGGTTTTCCTTTTTTTTTAAAAAAAAGGAAATATTTCTTAATAGAACATTTCACGTTATTGTACTTTATTTTTTCATATTGTGAGTAGTTTAACAACTAGTGTTCTCTTTTTAGAAACTTCTAAGCAATGAATTGTGATACATGATTAAGCCAATCTATAAGTAAAAAGAAGATATCCTCAGGAATTTATATCATTTAATATGGTTATTACATATACATGAAATAAGAGAAAAAATAGTCAGCACCGCAAGAGGCCAGCTTTATTATTAAGTACTAGATATAGTTTTTTTTTTAGGAAAATTAAAATAATTTAAAAGGTAAGTTAGATATATATATACAGGAGATATATAGTGGAACAATAAAAAGAAATTAAGGACAGTTTTCTTGAAGGCCTTCAACACAAGAAGCATAAAAGACATTGGGCTCGACATTGCCGAGTTTAAAGACAGCTTGGAGGATAGCGGAAATACCTTGGCCTGCAATCATTCCACCAGCAGCGCCTAATTTTAAGTAAAGTAAAAGTGGTAAAGAAGTAGTGATATATGTTAGTAGCCATTAAAAAAATATATTACTCTAGGATAACTTACTATACATAAAGTTGTCGTAGGCGAAAGGATCGATCTTCTTCCAGATCTTACCAGAACCCCAACCGATCAACATGGACAATGGAACTTCGGGCTGAGGGTTAATCATGGAAATACCGATAGCAGAAATAGAGGGGAAATAACGGTGGTACTTCTTGGGAACGAAGAATTCGCGAATGAAAGGAGCACAGACACCAACACCAGCACAGACACCAGTGACAATAATAGCACTTCTTGAAAGAGGTTCTGCGGAACCAGTCAACAATTTAGCTACATTATACCAAGCAGTGACAGCGACCAAACCAAATTCACATTCCAATTCAAGGTCAGTAGATGTGATACAAGGATAGGCCTCAGCGAAAAGAATAAAGAGACCAACAGCAATGGCAATGGCAAAGAAAGAAGCAACAAATTGAGCCCAGAACTGGGAACGAGGAGAAGCACCGACCAATTGACCGGTCTTAAGATCGCCAACCATATCAACAGATTGAGCAGCAGCAGAAGCAGAAATGTTACCAGCCATCAAGTTGTTCTTCTGGACTTGGAAAAGGGAGTCGGCAGGCATCTTGGCAAAGATAAGTTGAGACATCTTACCAATGGAGCCAGTAGGATTAATATCAGTCTCACCAGCGGCTTGTACACCAACAAATGACAAGATGAAACCAAGAATGACAGCAATGATGGATTGATAGACGGGCATACCGAAATATCTACCCATGATGGCACACGTGAAAATAATAGAAATGAATGTACCAAGAATCCACCACCAGGCTGGAACAAGTTCATCTTCTTGGAAAATTTCATCTTCATCTAAAGCAACATTCATGTGGGCCAATTCCTTCTCATTCAATTCCTTCTTGAAGACACGACTCTTGATCATACAATAACCGGACTTCATACCGTTATAGATACTGATGACACCACCCTTGATACCTCTCCAGAGAGAATCATAACGGACAAAGAGTTCAGCGAAAGATGAAAGAACCAAAAGAGCAATACCAGGCCATAAGAAGAAAGATTGGGAAGTTTCACCGGCAGCTTTGAAGCCGAAAGGAGCAACGAAATGTCCTTGAACAACCATGACAGGACCTATAAAATTATTGCACATGTTAGTAAAATCTTTCTTTAAATACAACCTCTATATATAGCTAATTACCAATTACACCGTAAATAATGAGAGATGATATAAAGAAAGCATTGACAGTAGAACCGGGTGTCATCAAACCTGCACCAAAGAAGGGCCAATCAAAACGGAAACTCCATCCCCAGTCCCAATCAGCACTCATCAAAGGAACATAGTTAGCATCACGGCCAATCCACCAAAGAAGATGGATGGTATCAAAGAAAGGAACCCAGTATGAGATCAATGACCAAATAAAAGAAATCATGAACCAAATACCCATCCACATAGCCTTCTTCATAGCGGCTCTTTCACCTTCAACGGTGTTGTGAAGAGACATGATGGTAGTAGCAGCGGCACGAGGTGTAGGGAAAGTCAAGTCCTGCTTGACAACAAAATGTTGACGGAGGGGCACTGCGAAGAAAAGACCATAGAAAGCACAAGAAATAGTAAATAAAATAAGGGCAGCAACATCTTGCTTGGGAGTTGTCATCAAGCCGAGCTTATACATGGCAGGAATACCTGATACAAAACCAGCGGAAAGACCACCGGCAGTTGTAGCAGCTGATTGAGCAGTACAGTTCTCCTTGGGACCGAAATATCCACCTCCCCACTTGGGGGGTAAAACACGTGACAAAGGTTTGATAATGGCAAAAGTAAAGATAGCACCAAAAAGCGATGCACCAAAGGTCCATCCAATCTTCAAACCAAGGTAAGTATTTGAAGCAGCTATTTACGATTTTTTTTAGAATAAAAAATAGCTATTAGTATAAGTGCTAATATTGATTGATTAAAAAAAAACTGATCCTACCAACTAAACAACCCAAAAGGGATCCAGTGATAGCGGAACGCCATGTAAATTGGTATTCTTCTGGATGATGTGGTATTTCTTGGTTGACGACTACCTGTTCGTCAGTGCTTCCCTCATGTAAATCGTATTCGATTTTCTCATCCTTGAAATCTGTAGGAGTAGTTTCTACTTCCTGCATATTATGAAAAATAAAATAAAATGAAAGACTAAAAAATGTGTAAATTAATATAAAACTTTAAGACCAATTTTATATAAATTAGAAACAGCCCAGCTTAAACGCCTTTTTTTTTTTTGATAGGCGGGGCTAGGTATTTTTAGAAAATAGCACCAATAATGATAAACATATTTTTCTCAAGGCCAATCATCTTAATCAAATGTGCTTTCGCACATTATTTTACCTTTTTCGCACGATGGTAACAGTGGCCTCTATTGTACTTTTTAGGAAATTCTGACCTGATTTGGGATATTTTCTCTTGTTTTACAAACCTTTTTCCTGCTTTAAGGAATTGGAGAAACCCTGGAATCAAAGGTTGTGTCTATTGATCCACATGATATAAAAAACAGAAATCGACAGCTTCTATGGAACGGGAAAATTTTACTTTTTTAGAATATACTTAATATATCTGCTTGCAGATAGTTTTGTGGTTTTATTTGCTAAATCGAATTGAATAGAACCAAAATTAGTAGCCTTTATAAAACATTGATTCGTGATTTTACTTCACATGACTCATTTGTAATATTCACCGCTGCCATATATTTATTGAATCTCCGTACTACCTCATTTGTAAGCGGAGATAGCTCCAATATTGTTTTTTTACTCTTACTATAAAAACCAACTTTTGTCTAGTGGCGCCCAAAACTAGAGCATTTGATTTCATGCATTAAGATATCCAAAATAACGATCAAGATAAAAACATTTTCTTGATATAATTCTCTAAAAAACAAAAAAGCAGGTATTAAACCTGGTATGGATTTAATAAATCAGTAATGAATACAAGATTTTGTTCTATAATATTTGGTACTTGTGTAAACAATTGGAACTTTATATCAAAAATAGAATAATTGCACCTTTTGATGCAATGTGGTTTACTGTAGTACTAACTTATTTTCTATCACAAAAGCTTCTCCAGTTTATCAATTCAGTCCTCAGCTATAGTATAATCGGCATCTTTGTTCAAAAGAGGAAATCGTTCAAAGGAGAAACGCCGTAGTCCTAGATGACCTGACAATTTCAATAATTGTATTTTTTTAAGAAATCTATACTTATTTAAGCTTTATCTTGAATACCAACAGAAATACGCAAACATCATTTTATCTTTATTCGACATGGTCATGAGAAATCCTCGAAATTTCTTCGCAATGTTTTTTATATTATTAAATATATTATAAGTTGGATCAATTTATTTATTGTGGTTGTAAAAGCTCTGAATAAATCTTATTTCTGAAAAACTCGCAAATTTCTAGTCAACTTTTTGTAGCACAATGTCTCATGGTATCACATTGATAATAAAGGCACCATCCAATTAAAAGTATAGTTTATAATCTATAGTAATCATGAAGAATTGCTAAAGAATAGTAATATGTGGCTGTTTTATTCGATAATACTTGAAACCTTCAAGAGATGGAATGCATTAAATTCTCTGATTTATGTGACTAATTTAGCATGGCATACTGTTTTGTTTTAGATCAAATGATTTCAATGTAGAATCATGCTTACATATCAGATATAGGGACCTTTATTATTAGATATACATATATGAACTTCCGTCTTAAGATGTTTCTATATCATTTTAAAGTTAGCCCTTTTATTTTTTTTTTTAAAAAAAACAAAAACAAAAAAAACAGGGTCTTACTCTAATATTCACAATGGCCTTCTTCATTTGACTTGCTATATTTTAGCACATTATTATTGTTTATAAAATATAAATATTTTTTTTCATTTTCAGTTGTAATCTTTCTCACAGGGTATTAAGTCGACTTAATTGAGTGTTTTTTACGCAGAAATAATAATATTATATGGCGAATAATTTAACACAATGGCATATTTTATAGTTACCATTAATAAAAATAGTAAAACCTGTTGTATATAATGTACACAGTAAATCAAGGAGAAACTTTGATTTTGTCTTTTTAAACTTACCAATCATTTAAAAAGATGAAATTCGCAATTTGGCATATATATATATAAAGGATTAAACATATCCTTACCTTATCTAAAAAAAGGAGAAAAACGAGATATAAACTTTTTTTTTTAAAAAAAAATCTAAATATTCACAAAAGACGTAGACAATGCATTATCTAGATTGCTTTAGCTCATACAATTTGCTTTATCATCTAATACGTCTATCAGTAATACATTATATAACTACCGATTTAATCTGATTATAAGCTAGAGCCCAACTAATACTGTGCTCTTTTCCTTTAATTATACAAGGAGGCAAATATATCTTTTATGTAGTGAAATGAACACATTATAGTTCTGTAGCCACACTATCAACAATTTAAATTTACATACATCACCACAAGAACATTGTCAAAACTCAGTTGTCAATTAGATACAATGCAATTATATTATTTAAGAGCACAAAAACATATGAAGGCATGAGGAAATACCGTGTACTTTTGTATTCGTGAAAATAGAAACGATACCAGATTGTACAACCACTAAGATACAAGTGCCATGTAGCGTAGAAGACATAATATCAAATGTTAAAATTCATTTAAATATATAATGCATAAAGACAGCGTTGTTACTAAATGATTACTCTGCTTTAAAACTATTTACAAACTATAGCTTGAAAGCCATCTCAATTGGTGCTTTTGTGCTCTAACCCGAATTTAAATTAGGCTGGGAGGCAAATGGTCTGGAGACCATGTGAAAAAAAATACCAATAGCAAACTAGCAACTCAAATGTCAAAATCGCTTACAGAAATATCAAATCAAAAAAAAAAATACATGAGTGAAGTACTCTATGATTTGATCTGATCTGTAGGAGTTATTCTCGGTTAGTAAAGTATGTGCAACAAGTTTTGTAATGCCAGATAACGATCTAAAAATTTACAGAAAACTTTTTATCTCTCTACTTTCCAGCCAATAAGATTTCTCCAATATTCAAGTAGCCTACACTTTTATGATTATTATTATTGTTAAAGCAAACTGCATTTCATTTGCTAGTTAGTTGTAAAGAAAAGGTCCCTTTTTTCACTTTTACACTCCTTAATTATCAATTGGTGTAAAATATACTTGGTTCATACAAAAATAGTAATTCTCCAAGCATTTACTGTGTTACTAATTAGCTTTCTAACTATTTACAAAATGAATATCAGCTTGCGTGAGCCCCCTCGTTTGTCCGTCTGACTTATTCCCCCTGTTTTTTATTTTTTCGTAGCTTATTGTTTTCTCCCCACACTCATGTTGTAGGATAAACAACTTTTTATCCTCGTTATTCTGTTTCATAATCTCATCATCTTGTAACCTCATCATGTCTTTTACAATTCCTTTATTTAATAGGAGATCACAGAGTACTTCATTTTATTGGGAAAAGAATGACTGGTTCCGAAGACATGGCTACCAATTACCTCTTGACACTTATTTACTCACACAATGGCTATGTTTATTTATTCTCGATATCGCCTTTCTCTATTTCTTGGTCTATTTTATATCAGACGATAAAGTGGCTTATAAAAATACCAGTAAAATTACAACCTTGACATTTCAACAAATAGCAGAAGAGTGGGATAACTATAGCATAGCCTTTCCAATCAATGATCGGTCTACTTGGAGCTGTATTATATCCTTTTTCAATGTACTAACAACTAAAGCAGTATACAATATCGCTATAAATTCTTAACTTGCTTTCATACATCATGATTTTTCTTAGTGCATCAGTAAAGCTTTTAAGTGTTACAACTTCCTTTGTTGATACAGAGGATTCGGCAGTAACAAGTGCAAAGGTCGGCCGGAGTCAAACTTATGTGCGGAGATATGGTATACCTGTCATTGACAGTTTCACATGCATCTGTAATATTTGTCGGGTTAAAGTGTAAGTAAAAGGTATTTTTAAATGCATCAATAAATGGAAAACAAAATTGATTTCTGCTCCAGTCCTCGAAATACCAGACATTGTAAGCTGTGTAATAAATGTGTTGCTGGAATGGATCATCACTGCAAATGGCTGAATTGTTGTATTGGAAAGAGTAACTACAGGTAAGAGAGAAACAAACCGGAATTAGAAGTGAAAAGTTTAATTTATTGACAATGACAACAAATAGAGTTTTTATTACATTAGTGATTACGGCATTTATTGCGTTATTTTGGTATTGCTACCTAGCTTTATATGTTAGTTATATCTGCTTCTATCAGAAGAATATTTATTTGACTTATGGTAAGTAAATAAATGACGAAATCCCAAACATTAAACCAAAGTGACACAAATCCTTTTCTCACTTTAGCATTGCAACTATTTGGAACGGAAAAGCAGTACTTGGTATCCAACAGCGATAAAACCTACTATATTTGCAGTGTTTTGACTTTGGTAATCACTTTTGTGGCACTCATGTCATTAGTCGCTATCACACGATTACTGATTTTCCATATTAAACTCGGTAAGCAGACGAAAATGATAATTAAAAAAAAAAAAGACTCATTTATTTCCCTCATATTGTTATTTCCCTCCCTTTTTTTCTTTTTTAGCTTACTATAATATAAATACGATCGAATATCTCAATAGACCAACCAACAATACTAACCTTTGCGATGATTCAGATGAGGATTCGGATTATGAGTACGATGATTCTGACGAAGAGGCAAATAATCCTTGGAGGAGAAGAAGCCATAGATCAAAAAACCAACCATTTATAAAGTATTTCAAATTCCGCATCATCCGTATTGCAGCTCATAAATTACAGAGAACTTGGATAATGATTGCAAGAAAGTTTGTTCCTGGCTATAGATATCAAAGAATTAACTCTAATGGTCCGTGTAACAATTGTTGCGGCATTATTTCAAAAAAACCTCAATCACTCTCCAGTTATCAAAAGCATACCAACTCGCATCATGACTTTTCACAAAAATCCGATGATGTGGATATGGAAGAACTCTTTGCCACAAAGACTATTCGTCCGATCATCACGTTGGACGATGAACCCGATTATGATGATGATATGGGATTAGACATGTCTATTTTGGAAGAAAAACCATCAAGGATACCCTCACGTAGTAAAGCAGCAAGATTACTAGATATAACTGAAGAGGAAGCGGATTTACACTTACAAAGTTCAGTAACGAAAACTCAAGATTTGCATGAATTATAATGTACAAATGACGAAGAGACATTTCCTTATTTTTGTAATAGAAAAAGCTTAATTTTATATTGTAGTGTAAAGTAAATCAACCTTTATCAAAGAGAGAAATAATACCAGTGGCGTAAATATCGCATTTTTCAAGTTTATTTCATTTATTAGCAAAAAAAAAAAAAAAAAATAGAAAAAGCAAAAAGAAAAGACAATCAAGTACAATACATATATCGACACTTACTTTCTCTCACGCTTAAAAAAAAAAAACTCTTTATTGCCTCCTGAACTGTGGAAAATAATTGAGTCACAATATATTACTTCATTGTTTTTATTATTATTATTAATAGAGACAAGTTCCATTATTGTTCGCATTTTACGTATTATATAAATATATAAAAGGCTTTTCTTTTTTTTCTTTATCTTTTTCCTTCGTGTTAAATTCTACTGTAATTATATAATGAGCTCTTCACTTTCTATTTGTCTTGATCAAAATTCTTTTGCTTTAAAAGACTTACCCGGTTATACAAATCTTACTGGTTGTATTCATTTAGACAATACAGACATGATTCCTACATGGGCTCGTATACAGTTTCTTGGTCAAGAAAAAATTGGTTCTGTTTCTCGAATTATTGTAGATGATACTTATCAACTTTCAAGTCGTCCAAATGACTGGCAACAAGATACTACAAATAGAGGCCGCTTGGCATTACCCTTTTCCTTTTCTATTCCGCAAGATCTACCTACCTCTGTTCATATATGTAAATACCACGAAGAAGACGAAGAAGACGAAGAAGAAATAGAAGGTGGTATTTATTATACATTAGAGGCTACTATTTCAACCATAAAACAGAAATCAATAGTACCTATTATATTGTATCGTCCTTATAATTCTTTATCAGTCCCAAGAAGACTTTGCTGGGGAATTACAAGACATTCAAATACGTGGCAGTATGAAATTGATCTACCACACATAATGGATACTTCTACAGAATCTGGTTCTATTAACGTTAGATTAAGGTCATTGCAAAAATACCCAAAAAGAGCTGCTGAAACATACTTAATAGGATGTCAATTTATTCAAGTAGTTCATTTAGACGGGTAATGTTTATTATACGTGCATTAATTTATTTATTTAAATAAGAAACCAACAAATATTTGTGTTTTCTTTTACAGTCATGATATTCAATATCAAGTCCTTATGACAACAACTCAACTGTTGACTTCACCCAATTTAACATGGAAGAAACCTTGTCAAATAGACTTTGAAATTTTTTCCCCTCCACTTCCATCTGTCAGCAGTGAACGCCTTAGTATCGATCATTATCTTAAGCTGACTATGTCATTCTGTGATATAACAGGAAAGGCTGATCGCTCTATCGATTCAGAATTTCCAGTCACAATTACTGGATGTTGCTCAAGTCCTGAGACAGCTCTCCATATGATGATACCCAGATCTCAATCCGTCTGTTCGGCTGAAGTGGCAAGCCATGATAGCGCAGTTGATATTCAATTACCTGAGCAATTCAAAACCATTTATTCCCATTAAAAATTGCCATGTAAACTCCAATATTTGACAAAATAAGCACATATATATCACTACGGAAAAAAATATGTAAAAACTGAGTTTTCATGTAATTTTTCATGTAATTTTTGACTTTTCTTTCATTTTCGGTCTTGTAAAGAAATTAAGGTACTTTTGAAAAACAAAACATGTATTTTCCGTAGTACATAGAAAGTATGTGCTTGTGATTATATATTTTTGTTTATAAAATATAATAAAATCAATATTTATCTGTCATTTTTTTTTTGTTCACCAACGATTATCAGCAAAAAATGGAATATATTTCCTTTTTTGTTTATATACAATGATGCGACCTAGGTGATGTGTATGAGTGCAGGCAATGATAGGGACTAGTAAGTTCAATATTATCACATCATCAATATATGCTTAATTTTAACTTTAAATACTTTAGATTTTAAATAATTCAATGGATCTATTCCACCACGTTGGTGTCATTGTCTGTTGCTCTAATCACCTAGGTCAATGAAACAACCGACCTCCCTGGACAATTATTGATGGCCTAACCAGTAGTATCATGATTCCGTAAGTATTAATACTCTCACTGAATAAATAAACCATTACTAACGTGGTTGTTATTGTGTAAAAAATTATAAATTATATATAATAATACCTACTGAATCGATCTCTGTCATATTGATACATTATGTCTATTACTTTAAATTGTGTTATCCTTCAATATAATGTAACCTACCGTTATAAACCGTGTTATATGGCTAATCACCTCATTATTTGTTCATTTACTAAATATCAACTTTTCTTTATATGACACATTATCTGTTCTCAATAATTCTCTTTATTTTTTTCAAAATATTTCCTCCTTTTCTCATTAATTTGTATTTTTTTTCTCAGTTTCTTGAAATAAATAGTATCGATATCATCTATATTTATTATGGCAGCTCAAAAAGCTCTTAAATAGGGATTAATTAAAGAAGGTTGATGCTTAAAAAGTCACTTCATTTGTCAAATTGGCAAATAGCCAATCTTGGTTTGATTAGTTTATGTTCTTAATATATATATAAATATATATACTAAGCAAACAGTTAAATGAGTTGTACTAAATCTTCTGAACATATATACAATGGGAGAAATATCTTGTTTTTATTTATCTGAAATATAATTTAATAATAAAGATCTACTGAGGCAACTCATCACCAAAAAAAATAAATCATTTATAGTCAATAACCTTATATGGATTACCAGTCCGTTCAAGAAGGGCCGACCAATATGGTTCCAATTCAAAAGAATAATGAAAGCTACCACCACTAAAATCACTTTCAAGCTGAACTGTATCAACATATTTATCTAAATGAACCCATTCATTGCTAGTGCTACTACTATCTTTTTCTTCTTTTCCATCATAAACAAACTTGATTTTATTCTTTGTGACAGGATCCATAAACGGAGCAATAAGTTTAAACGTGGCAAAAAAGAACCAAGGTGCTTTTTAAAAAGTTGGTAAAATAATGCACTGTTAAATTCTACCAATATCACGCTTCCTGAATGGCTTTTTAAATACTCACATTTTACAACAAAGGCAATACCTAGTCTTTCAGGATAATGATTTCCAAGAATGTTCAAAAACTTTTTACAAGTTGATACACTAGGATTATGTGCAGCAGACGAATCCTTAAAATCCACGATAATAGCCAAATTTTCAACTGAATCAGGCATAAGACGAATACCACGTTCTAAACAAAACACTATATTTTTTATTTGACGTTCTCCATCTTTAGAGTTTTGTAAACGAGGTCGCATAATCCAAATGGGTCTTCCGTTATTGTCGAATCCATTGAAATACATTTTACCAGTTTCAGACTAACAGTTTCCTATTAGATCTTGCCATGTTCTCCCTCCTTCTCCTCCTCCCTCTCTTTTCTTTTCTTTTTTTTCTAAAAACAATATTTATTATATGATACCTCAGGTTTTATATAGTCTGGGTCAATTTCATCGGGTTTGTAATCACGTCTCCATTTGACTGTATTTTCAAGCATTGTCTTTGCATTCTAAATAAAACAACTTTAGTCAGTTAAGGCAACACTCAAATGTGCAACTTTGATATTATCAAATAGTAACCTCATAATCCCATTTTCTTGCACGCATATATCTTTTGAGAGTGCCTTCTGTGACAAAACCTTTTTCGCTTGGATAATATTCATCTGTTTCGGGAAGCATAATCGATTCAATATATTTTCTCAGTTTATCAAGTTTCTGAGCTTGCTCTTCGCTTAATGAAGGCTGAGGAGGAGGTACATATTGAAAGTTTGCTGTAAGAATAGGGTCATGAGTGACGGGGCCATTATCCACCGAAGAAGCTATCGTACTCTTTAAACTAGAGCTACTGGAATGTGATCTTAGTTTATTAAACACATTCATTTTTCTTATTAATATTTTTTTTTTTAGTGAAATAATAGGAGATAAAAAGGAGAAAAGAAGTAAAAGGGAAGAGAAAGGGAAAGAGAAAGAGAAGATAAGAATGAATTGTCTTTTTTGGTTGAAGATAATTCGGACTTGAAAACCTCTGATAGCTTTTACGTCAGTTTTGATATTTGGATCCCTAATTTGCTGGTTTAGGTTTATGAGATCGTGATTGGCTTTATAAAAAAAAAAACAGCTTGTTAATGCATGAAACTGAGAGGGTAACCCTTATTTTGGAAGGCAAAAAAGGAAATCGTAAAGAAAGTAAAACGCAACAAATACCGATTGAATTTCAAAGTGATCAAATAAAAAAAGTTAGCTTCACCACTTTGGAAATATATGTCATTGTTATTACCTGCAAAATCTTTAAGCCGTTGAGCGCCGTTTTTTAACGGTGATAATAAAAAGTATCCATTGGGCTTTTTGTCCTTATCTTTCCATTATTATATGGCTTTTATACCATAACATAATTTTGACAGCGTAGGGTATTCATTCAGTTCGTTATTACGATTTTTAGGAAAAGAGAACGTAGCCACGAGAAAAATGAATAACAACGACAAGTAATTACATATTATTTTATCGTAAATAGCTAAATCCAGTTGCCTCAGTGGAAAGCATACCAATTAAGAAAGACAAAGGCAAATGTGCCTAATCGGACCAATATGTATTTATAAATTTATTAATAAAGCATTTGATCATCATCGAAATTATATATTTACCAAACAGGGGAATTTACCTACAAGTAGTATTTCAAAACTTTGTTTATCAGAAGAGTATAACAGAAGCGTCCATAGTAAGTTTTCATCAGGTGTAACTATTAGAATTAGTAGACCAAATCTTCTTGAAAAATACAAACAGGGTGTATTGAACCTCAGGAAAGTATATAGATGAATTCATATAAAATGAATAATATGGTAGCGAAAGAAAGAAATAAAGAAGAACTGTTTGATTTCGACACCTATTTAGAACAAAGACAACGGTATGAAGATTTAACTGTTGGAGACAATGTAGTTATGCCAACAATAAAAGAGACCAAAAAAGGAGAATCGAAAAAATATGAGGGGTATAGTGATAGAAACAAAAAAATAATTTTGGAATACAAACTACAGCACCTTATATCCACCAGGGCTTCTAAAAAGAAAGATAATATTAAACTAACCATTGCTCACAACTGGTGAGCTAAATATCTCGAGGTTCCTGACAACTTTGTGCTTGGAAAGAAAACCGAGCGACAAACCAAGAATTCTAAGAAGCTTAGTGAAGAGCATAAGGCTTGCTTAGTCAACTAATTTAATGAGATCCCTCAAGCATATCTCGCCGACACTCTTAAAGAATTGATTAAGGAGTTTGGAGAGCTCAGTGTTAAAAAAATCCAGAGTGTATAAATTTTCTAATAAACTTGCTCTCAGCAACTTTATCAATCTCGCTTTGTTAAACGGTTGAATTTAATTCTGGGTTAGTACCAATTAATGTTAGGGAACTGACCCATTTTAATTTTTAGAGTGTTCCAACTTATTTTCGTGCAATGATCCAAAGGGTTACCTAAAAGTGGGAGTTGGTTCTACATATTAAATGAATTTTATAAAAAAAAAAATAATTGGAGATTTTGAAGCTCCAATTTTATTGGCTATTTCCATACTCATTTTTTTTTTCTTTGAGATAAAAGGGATGGGCGTCGATGGACTTTTTTCTAGAGTGCATGGAAACTTTTGTTATTCTTGGGCAAATCATATGTTCTTCCGTAATTTCTTAAAATAATGACCATCCAAGTTATCTTTAATAAAAAAAGAAAAAAAGAAAAAGAGTATGCTCTAGTAAATATCGAAAGATCTCTATATTTTATAATCAAAGGGCAATCTAGTGCATCTCTTAAACTGATCTATCCCACAATCAATTGTCAAATAATTTGACTGGCAGGAATGATGCAACCAATTTATTCTTATGGTAAGACACCAAACTATAAATGGCCAATTATATTAATAATATATAAAGGCTATTGTGTTTGATATATTTGGAGAGTACTCACGATTCTCTTAGGACTAGATCATTTTCTGCTTTTTCCATTTTATTCAAACGAGTGAGTCACATGAACCGATAAGCTCATGTGATCTAACTTTCTTATCACAATCATTAACCTGATTGAATCATTTATGAGTTAAGCATGTGTTCTTCTTTCCACTTTACATTATGATCACTCATTATTTAATTTTTTTCTAAAATAATATTATATTATACAACTGTCAATATAACTAGTATTAATAATCAAACAAATCGCCATTTTTTCTTTGATCTACAACTTTTTTTAAAACATTTTATTTTTTTGAAACATCTTTCTTTTTGTGAAGTAAATCAATAATATATATTAGCCATCATGCCTCCAATATCAATCGATATTATACCAGATACTACTGTAATCAACCTATTCAGAGATGAGCAAACAATTCCAACAGAAAGTTTTATTTTAACCGGTAAAATCGAAATCAATACTCAAAATCCGATAAATATACGACAAATCCAGATTCAACTTAAAGGTGGAATCCAAAGTATTATATCACTGGCAGATATGAATCAAGATATCAGTTACATGGAGAAGAAATATGAAATACCTTTGAATCAATGGGATACACTTGAGACCTTAAATTCAAGTGTTTTTAATCGCATATCACGGAAAATACTTGAATTCTCGTACGCCTACACTAATATTATTAATCAATGTGAAATTATACTGGATGAGTCACAATCATTGAAAGCAGGAAAAAATCAGTTCCCATTCTCCATAGAAATTCAAAATGCTGATCTACTGCCACCCACCGTAATTTTACCACAACATTCGATTAGTTATTATCTTTTGGTTAAGGTTAAACCATCGTCCCTGGGAGAAAGGTTCAAAGTAGCGTATTGGAATACCAAAATGAACTTGTTGAGAAAGAGGAACACACAAATTTCGCCCATACAAAATCCACAAAATAACAATAGATCGTATTCACTAACTTCTACCCCTGTGTTATCTGATGAGCAACAATGTCCAAGTTTTTCGGATAGTTTTCATGAAAGTCCGTCGAGCATTATCGAGTACAGCAGACGTGATATGGTATTTTCTCAGCTATTAAACCACAGAAAGACGGAATCGCTTTCAGCAAGTCGATGTATTCAAGTATGCCAACATTCTTATCCTAGCTTAGCACTTCTGAATAGAGTATCCCGAGTTCGATATCATGGTTGTAGACAAGCACATTTAAAATATCGTATTAGTATGCCAAAATATGCTTGTCTTCAAAACCCTAAATATAATTTTCAATGCAAATTTGAATCACTTTGCGAGGAAGCGAAAATAAAAAGTATTGTACATTACATTGAGCAGGTAGAAATTTATCCGTAAGTAAAATATTAATGAAAATTAGAAGCATTTATAATTTATGGTAGGTCGGTGTGTAACATTCAGTCACTTTTGTATCACAATAGGTCGCGAGCTGGCAATTTTAAGTCAGAAATAGAGAATATAGAAGATGTTATGGCTCCACGAAAACGCAAATATTCATGTAAATACAAGTAACATTGGTTTGATTACAATTATTAACAAACTCTTATTTTTGAAATAAATCTGCATGAAAATAGTAACAGAACAAGATATGCAAGATTACACAAATGGTCAAAATATGAGTAAGCATTTCACCATATTTAAAATATCGATCAAAAATATACGCTAAGCTAATATTTGAGGTATTTTTTTCCTTTTCCTTTTTTATTACTAGATTTTTCCATCTCACTAGATATACCACATATTTCACAAATGATTGAAAGCCCCACTTTAAAAATAACTCACAAATTGAGATTAAACATCCGTTTTATGGATAGCACAAAGGAAAGATCCATGTCTCTCAGTTTTCCTCTTCGTATATGCACAACACCAAGGGCTGAATCATTTACATTGAATCCGGAAAGAGCCAGTGTAAACAATTACTTAGACACACATGTATCACCTACTTATCCTGATCTATTATTACTGACATCTGAAGAGTCAACACAAAGAGCCCAATTTAGCGAAGATGAGTACAATAAATTGCCTAGCTATCGAGAAGCACTGCATGAGGGTGCACCACCATCGCCGTTTCTGGAAGATAACATTTAAAATAGTATTACGATAATAAAGAAATCATAATTGCAAAAAACAATCGAAATAATAAAATCATAGTTTTTTTTTTATATAATTATATTTATTTCCTTTTTCTATAAAAAAAAATGCATAACGTAATTATGTAAAAAAGTCAAATAATTGGATCTAAAAGCTGAGCGTAAATCTCAACGTAAATTATTCTTCACATGAACCAAGTTACCAACTTTTTGCTGAATACAATCGCCTACTAAACCAAATTGAACATTGATTTCCTTTGTGAGTCAACTTAGAAATAGTTGTACAAGCAACGAGGTGCGACTTGCTGACTCCGATTGTAAAAAAAAAAGTTTATTGTGCTAATAACTAAACATCGAGTAATTTGAATGAATGTATCTTTTTCTGCTTTCTTGTTATTTTGTGTATATAAAATATCCTATAATTTTTATATACTTTCATAACATAGTACATATTATCTATCTATTCTTTACATTCATTTATCTAAAATTTTTATCTTAAAGTAAATGGGGATTGTTAATTCAAAAAAAAAATATAAAGAGCCTAAACCGAAGGTTGCATCCGCTCAGTCTCATTCATCTACTAATATAACTATTGAATCAACTACATCCTCTCGAACCAATGAAACCAGAAATACAAAACTGACCCAAACAATTCAAACAAACACAAAAAAAAAAGGGTATCAAGTTAATGCCAGTAATGATTTGTCTCATAGATTATCAAGTGCAGCCAAGCTCTCTATTCATGAAGACACTATCAAAACATCGGGTCTTTCAAGTGATATAAGTACACGTTCATATTCAATGAAGAACGAATATAGTGATGGATCAAACAGCTTTTACTTACCAAAAGATTGGGATAGAGTTGATACCCCCTACAATGTAAGAGGCATTTCTTTTTGTTTATTGTTTACAGTTTTTTTTTTCATTTATGATACAAGGTATCAAGAAAAAAAAAAGCTTATTTTATCCTTTTTTGGTTTTGTTTATAAATTAATATATGTATGTTTACGTTTACTTATTCGTTTTATATCTATTTTTTGCTTCCGCCAGCTCCATTTTGCTTTGAAAAGACTTCATGGGGGGTATGTATCAAATGTTGTCAGTCGACATTTACAGTTCTAATTTATTGTATATTTCTACAGTAATGTCATACCGTCTGTGCAACCCTATCTCAAAAAGGGGGCTCGTGTCATCTTTATGGGCACTACCACTGGTCCATGGATAATGGTAAGATTTTTTTTTTCAACATTTTATTTCATTTCTATATAATTTTAAGAACCTTAAATCAGCCCATTATTGTAGCAAAAAAATTGTTCCTAACATACACAAACCCCGATTTTTTTTTCTATTGTAGGACATGGCTACACAATACGCTGATTGTCATTTCTATGGTGTCGAAATAGTATCAGACGATGCTGGAAGTCTACCATCACTACCAAATGTTACTTTTAGTCGAACAGACATATCAAGCAAATTAAATGGTATTGAAGATAACTCAATTGATTACGTCCACTTCCGTAGCATGGGAACTATTTTAACAAGAGAGGTTTACCCTACCGTCTTATCTGAAGTATATCGTGTCTTGAAGCGAGATGGAATTATAAGAGTTGAGGAGATTCATCATTCGGTTGGGAACATACTATTATTATTGATTGTTTAAGTGTCAAAACTAATCATTTCCTTGTTCGATATCTCCATAATTTTTATAGCCGACAGGTACTGTCATGATTGAATCTTTCATTGAAACGCGTAAGTAAATTGATAAGCTTTTTCTCTTATCTTTTATTTATTTATTTTGGTCCATATCTAATGAAATTCTTTTAGTCCGCAACATTGTGGATGCTATGGATCAAGATTACGATATCGCAACAAAATATAAATATATTTTATCCGAAAATAGGTTTCAAATGGTTGAATGTAAAAAAAGAACTATTCATTATGGTAATTTATAAATACAAAGGAAAAAAAAGAACGATATAGAAGGATGAAAAGAATGAAAAAATACAAAAAGCTCTAAATTTCTGCCTCTTAATTTGTTTTTATAGCTTCAGATGGAAAAATAAGTGAAGAGTTTGTATCTTCTATTTTGAACTCATTTGAAGATCTCAAGCAAATCCTTGCTCCAAAAATGGGTTTAGACTATGAAGATTATCATCACCGTGTAGAAATGATTTGTGCTCAATGTGTTAAAATCAATGCTTTCATGGATTGGTATTCGTATGTGGCAAAAAAATCGGCCACTTCATGAAAGCTTCGTTTTAAATACATAACAGCAAAAATCACTTCTTAGTACTACATCACATGTTCTTTCTTTAAATATTTTCACCCCGTACATTTATTTATATGCCACTCCAATCCCTTTAATAGTTTTAGATTATTTCTCAACCCGTTCCTTACACTTTCCACACATCAAAAAATAAACAGCTTCAATATAGACATTATATAGTTCACAACTCTTCCATCATGTCCGAAACATCACGAATCAAAATAAACATTAATGTCAGTGAATACTTTTTTAATTAATTCTCAGGAACAAAACAATAACATCTTGCATTGTTGATTTTGTTTGTATACATGTAGAGTACCTATTATAGTTATAATAGTGAACCAGTCGGATCAGGAAAAAAAACAGTTTTTTATAATTGACTGTTTCATGAGACGTGAACTCGTGTTCAAAAGAAGATATTACAAAGAGATTATCAAAGGTATTCAGAAATACAAATAAAAGGTATATCTATATGACTCATTTGGTATTCAATAACATAATTCTTGCGCAATATTCCCAATTGTCGATCATATGTTTCATTAGAGGTCTTCATCTTTAAATCACAACTAGATTTTTGCCCCCTTTTTTATTTTCTTTCTCTCTTTTTGTATTATCGCACTTCTTCTTCACTATTTTAATTAATTCTATTATATATAGATACATATATTCATATTCATATCTAAGTATCTCCAAGAGTTGTATATAAAAGAACTTGAAAAATACATATGACACGGAAATATGGCACCACAAGAAACGCTCCGAGTAAAGTTGCGGCTCTTTCAGAAACAGAAAGAGATCTGTTGGCAGCAGACCGACCAGGCTTTGGCGCAAGTTCGAAAATGGAAGCTGCTTTCAATCTAGTCAACTCATGCGTTGGTGCGGGAATCATTGGCTTACCTTTTGCAATCTATTTAGCAGGTTTTTGGAGAGCCGTATTACTATCTATTTTTGTAGGAGTTCTGTCTGGATTTGGGTGCTACATATTGGTCGTTTCAGGTCAGCGTGTTGGTATTTATAAATATGCTGTTTTAATGGAGTATACCTTGGGCAAATTTGGATACCATTTCCTCAACTTTCTTATCTTGGTACAATCTTCAGGTGCTTGTGTGAGCTATTTCATTCGTAAGTTCATTTATTTAGCTGCCATTTTTTTTTCCCCTTTTCAATGTTGATCTAAAACTCCTATATACCTCCTCGAAAAAATAACTAGTCATTGGAGATACGATACCTGTTTTACTTAATTTGTACTTCCCGCAGCACGAAAATCTCACAAACCGGTCTTTTATTATTTCATTAATTGCCATTTTTTTTGTATGTATATGCCATCCTTTATTTATGGTAACTGATATAGTGCTTTTCCTTAGGTTTTGCCATTAAATCTATCAAGGTCCCTTGGATCACTCTCACGCTGGTCTATCCTCTCTGTACTGTGTCTTCCTGTTATTCTTATTGCCCTCTTAATTAGAGCACCAGCATACTCATCTTCACATGAAGCACCCTTAGATTGGCAAGGTCCAGATACGTTTGGTGCTCTTGGTATTCTTGCATTTGCATTTGCATGTTCGCATGTCTGTTTTGGAGTATTTCTAAGTTTAGAAGATCAAACGGATAGAGCATGGTCTATTTCAACTTCTTTAGCATTTTTTATAAGTTGGTTTGTTTCTATTGCCTTTGCTGTGATCGGATATCTTAGCTTCGGAAAGGATGTTCAGCCTAATCTCTTTCTAAATTTCCCTGATGATGATGTTCTTGTTAATATTGGTAGATTTGCATTGGGATTTAGTATGATATTAACTATCCCGTAAGTTTTTTATCTTTTTTTAATATATAAATACATATGCTCATTATAAAACCATATGACTAGTATGGCCTTTTATCCTACAAGAGAGGCGGTGCAGAAACTGCTTGGCTTTGAAACCGCTACTCGTCAGCCCAATTCCATGCAGCATTATTCGGTGACAATTTTACTATTTCTCTTTATAACTATACTTGGCATTACGGTTAGATCACTTGGTAAACTGTATACATTAGTGGGTGGTTTTGCTGCTACTTTTCTGGCATATATTCTTCCAGCGATGGCTTGTTTAGTTACTCGTAGATATCCTGTTATAGTTTCAACTGAGCAAATCATCGATGAGGCAACTGTAAAAACTCCTTTGATACATAATTCTTCTTCTTCTTCTGAAGACTCTGCTTCTGATAACTCCATTATAGCTTCAGAAGAAAACCCGAAATTCGGATTTATAGACATTTCAGCTGTCGTTTTACTTGTATGGGGTGTTGTTGTAATGATTTTTGCAACTGGTGGAGTTTTTCTTAATCCTTAGAGAGTAGTTTACAATTATTTATTTAGATCACTATATAAAAACAATAATATTACATCAAACTTTTGTAGTTTTAATAGTAATAGTAATAATAATAGTAATAGTAATAATCATGGTTATGTCTTTGTTTGTATTGTAAAACAGAAGCGCAAGATCAAGTTATTTTGGTATTGCCTTTAGATAGTTTGGATACAGAAGAAGCGCGCATTACATAAAAAAGGAAATGTGAATGTGAAGTGATTTGATGTGTGTATAACATCATCAACACAGCTAAACTAAAATAAAAAAAAAAATTAAACTAATGGGTTTACAAATTTGACAATTGGAAATTTAGAAATAGAAGGATGACTCTAGTTCAATACACCATAATTAATGAGCACCCGATTGAACAAAACTTTAAACTCATGATAGTATAGCCAAAATAAATAAATAAATAAATAAATAAAAAACTGCCATTAAAAGCTGTCTTTTCTTTCCCCCAAGATTGCTTTATATTACAGAAAATTATAGGGGTGTATTGAAAATAGTAGATTCCTTTTTGTAATACTAATAGCAATCAAATTTAAAATGCTTAATTCCACAAAATCGCTAAACAAAACGAGTAAAGCTATATTATATTCAAATTAAATTGGCTCAAGAAAGAATCTTTATCTAAAAGAAAAAAAAAAAAAAGGTTATAATTAGAATTGAAAAATCATTATTACTCATCTAGCTTTTCTTTAAACTTGAATTCTCAATTAATAAAAAGATATTGAAAATTCATTATTTTGTCACACCAAGACATCTTTTTTATCTTTTTTGGGCAATTATATTTTCCGTGTTTTTTTTAAATAGTTTTGTTTGCCTTTTTTTTTTTTTGCCTTAAGTAAAATTTTGGATCATGTACTTGAGGTTTTTATTGTCCTAAAGTATAATCTTTTAACATTGTATTTACGCTTGATAGTATTTAAAAGTTAGGAAGAGATATATATATATCACTGTACGAATTTTTTCAGGAGTTCCAAAGAGAAAAGTATAGAGACTGTAATACTTTTCTAATTTTTCTTGCATCCTTATATTAAATCCTTTATCCTTATTCTCATATTCTTAATTAATCCTTATATTAAAAAACGTCCTAATATTAAAAAGCGTCAGTGTGCTGGTAGAGTTACGATATAAAAGGAAGCCTATAATATGAAAGGAAATTAAGCCCAGTAATTTTTTGTGAATGTCCGGTTCATAAAGTTATTTCGGACCGCAAAGTTAAAATAAAATAGTAATATCTGCTATCTTAATTTACTTGAGCAAAATAATTTAGTACAGTATTCACTGGTATTTTTTGAATTCAATTTAAGGGGTGTTGAATGCACTTTTAACATTTCAAACTTTTGAATATTCAAATATATTCAAATGTTTGAATTGTATTCGAATACAGGAGAGAAACTTAGGATGCATAGCTCAAGGCATGCAGTATTTTTTTAAGGTTTTCTTTGGCCACGGTTTTTAATTGACGAACGAGTCTGAAAGACTTGATAACTGAAATATTTCATAATGTTTGCGTTCTAATTACATGTCCATTTTATAGTTGTTTTTATTTTTATGCGCTTTAAAATATTTTCATTTAAAAGCAAATCAAGGCCTCTATATATACATCGTAAAAAAAAAATTAAATTGTTTTGGATGTATTGAATACTTTCGGCTTCGTTTATATTTAGCGAAATAGTTCCTTGTATTAATTTATATAGATTTGGATTTAATGCTTCCTATTTTGGTAAATAAAAAGCGTTTATTCGTTTTATAATAAGCTTTTTGTATTAATTTGTATTGTGATTTAGTGGTTTTAATGCAAAACAATACACATGCAAAACCATTCGATTTTTTTACAGTGATATTTAGCTCAAAAACTTAATGTATAATAATTGATAGTACTTCTTCAATATACGGTCAATTATCTTAAATTAGAAATACACCAAATTTTTCTTTGAAAGACCATGGGATACTATTTTAATATGAACCAAAATAAGTATAATAGAAATACCTTTTTTGTATCAATGCGTATAGTATTTTTGTCACATATTTTAATTTGTTATATAAAAATGACTCCGTAACCCTTTAGAAAAAAACAATCATGCTAAATTACAAGTTCATCGCGTTATACTTTTTAAAGAACTCTCTTGCTTGTATAGTATCATTCCGTATTTCAAAAAATATCATGTATATATAGATCATTCTTTTTTTAAGATGCTTTTCTCCCCTTGGTATGTGCTAGAATTAGTCTCTTCCATTGACAACCCCCCATGCTTACATATAAACCAACAAAAAGAAGGGGCACTATGCTAAGCGATAACACATCGCCAGATATATATAATGATTTTTATTCATTTTACCAATTAAAGACATTTTTATCATCATTATTCAACTCACCTTGATTTTCCCTTTCGTTGCTGTAAAGATTCTAAATGCCCTTCATATTTCTATATTGCTAAATTCAGTTCATGAACCAGTCAAGTGAACTTGTGTCTTTTTATATGGATTTATATTGCTCGCCTTTACTTGCTATATAGAATTGGATAATATAATAAAATAATATTCACTTTAGAAATTGATAACAATAATAATATAGAAAATCTCCTTTTAAGGCCATATATTAAATGATTAAATTCATAATGCAAGACTATATAAAGACAATTGATAATTACAACAATTAAAAAATATAAAAAACACATAGGGCGATATTGAACATGCATAATAGTTTTTCATGCTTTTTATCTTTGATTTAAAGTGATATTTGCTTTAATTGAGTCAAAAAGTATGATTTTTCATATTCTAAAATCAATCAATCAAAAAAAAAACTCTTACTGCTGGTCTTTTTTCCCATCTTTTTGGTATATGCTTTTTTCTCTATTTTAATCTTATTGTTGATCATATTTTGCTTCTTTAGGATGTTTTATCATATAAAATAAACAACTAAAGTGATAACCTATTACATATTACATCTATGTAATATAATAAAGAGAACGTGCTATTATTGTATCACAGTCATACCCACTCTATTGGTGAAGCAGCAACATTTTTACAGGATTTTTTAAAAGAAAAAATGTGTTAGTTATTAGAATTGTCTAAAGATCAACATCTATACCTATTTAAATAACACTAAAGCAAAATGGAATAAGATAATGTGATATTCGATATAGCTGCTCATATACTGTATTGAGTTTAAATACCAGAGAATAACTAATAATTGAGAATAAAGATTTCCAGAACAGAATCTGCTGCGGCTTGGATATAGAAAAAATATATATTTAGATTGGTTTTATAGATTCTACTGCTTATGACATCGGTTCATAATCACCCACGCATATATATTTAATTAGGTGGTCACAGTATTTTCGTTTCGTAAAACCAATGCATGACCATCTCATTTTTTTTTCTTTTCAGGGGGAAAAAGGAAAATCAGATATGAAGATTGTTACCACCAAGAGTTACTCTATGTCCAAAACAAAAAAAAAGAGATAAAAGTTTTGAAGTTTACCGGGGAATTCAAACCATTTCTTACCAAAAGAAGATACTTTGTGCTCATTAAGATCTAAATCAACGAATTTGTGGAAATTCATGTCAGAAATTTTTTCAGGACAGAAATTTTTTAAAATCAAAAGGAAGAATATTAAAAAGGAAGTTCTTATACCGAAGCTGTCTCCCTTCATTTCTTTCATTAATTCTCTTCATAAGTGAAATGATTGTCCGTGAATTTACTTTACTTACAGAAAACGTACACTATTTGTTTGTACTTGTTATAATAGAAAATAAAACGTTTAATCCGATTACTTACACAAAATAGAAAATCAAGAACGACAGAATAGTGTATCTTGAAGGTTATTTATGTGACGGTGAATAGAAATTTTTGATTTTGATTGGTCGATCATATAGAAACATTGGCCCAAAGTGTCTTAAAAAATTTCAATGCATTATTACTCTCTCTCTTTTTTTTTTTTTTTTTTTTTTATTGTTCTCTATTACTTTATATTTCCTATTCTTTTATATTAAACAAAATATTATATAAACACAGAAAAGAAAACACTTTTTTTTTTGTCAGTTGCTTTCTCTCTCTCGTTAAATTAAATATGTCGTATCGATCCAAGTTATTAATATTTGCTGTCATAATGATGGCACTACTCGTTCAAGCTCAAACTCACGTTCATGAGGGTAAAATAAAAATAAAATTTAAGCAAAAATGCTTAATGGTACTAATATACTAATTGTAGATGGTACTATACATGAAGATGCACATGCAGAAGAAGAAGAGGCACATAGTGGTCACTCTCATGGCTCTGATTCCTGTGAAACTGAAATCATTGCCGACTACAATATATCAATGAGAGTTGGATCAATATTTATCATCATGGCTACTTCAGCAGTTGGTAAGTTTAGACATAACTTGTATATGATCAGAATTCTTATACTTTTTTTTAGGTATTTTTGCTCCCATCATACTTTACCGTATTCAACCTCATAAGGAAGGTTCACCAAGAGACTGGATTTTAACTGCTGGTAAATTTTGTAAGTATTCATTTAATTTAATTTCAAATACTCTTTTCTTTTTTCTAACATGTAATTTTTTTAAAAAAAAAAAAGTCGGCACTGGTGTCATTATTGCAACTGCATTTATCCATATGCTCCCAGAAGCACTCGAGCGTTTCGACAGCCCCTGTCTCGGATCGGGTTGGCATTCTTATCATGCATTTGGCGGACTTTTCGCCATGCTAGCTTCATTCGCACTTCAGATTTTAGAGTTAGCCGCTTTGTCCAATTTGGATGCACTTGCAAGAAAAAAACACATCAATGATAATAACGAAAAAACCATTGGATCAGCAGCAACAATAAATGATAGTGCCTCCGCATTAAAGATTGAACATCAACATGATCACAATCATACCGGTATTGACACAGATGGGCATGTCCATACTGCTGGCTTCCTTGAGCATGAGCAATCTGTTCGCAATATTGGTACTCTGATCCTTGAATTTGGTATTGTCATGCACTCCATCATCATTGGCATTACTCTTGGAACTACTGATAATGCTGAATTTAATACTTTGTTGATTGCATTGGTTTTCCATCAGGTAAATACAAATTTATTTATGAATTATTACAACTCTGATGTATATTAATATAATTTATAGTTTTTTGAAGGAATCGCATTAGGCTCTCGTGTCAATGATCTTCAATGCAAAAGCTGGGTTAAACCTATTGTTATGGGTCTTGTATTTATTTGTACAACACCTATTGGTGTTGCCATTGGTATCGGTATCCGTTCCAGCATCAATCCACCTGCTTCAATTCTGGCCCAAGCCATCCTTGATTCATTATCTGCCGGTATTTTACTTTACAATGCCTACATTTCTCTCATGAGTATTGAAATCAACCACAATACTGGATTCCGTCGCGCTAGTCTCTTTAGAAAGGCGTTTTGCTTTATTTGCATGTACTGTGGTGCTGGTCTCATGGCAGTACTTGGAACTTGGGCTTAATTTAATTGACTTTACTGTAGTTTTATATACCTTCTATATTTATATGTTTATATATTATCTATAAATATTAATATGTAACTTTAGAGAGAAAACCTCATCAAAGCATACTTTTTATTCTTCTTATAATTATTATTATCATTATCATTATTAAAGCAAGTAAAACTTTAAATAGAAAGCTTTTTTTTTCATGATTCATTACGTGCAAAATCATTTGTCAACTTCACAATGTTATTCTTGCCAACGGTACTTGGGTATACCATGATCTATACTGTAAAAGCATCGTTCATTGTACATTTATTTATTTTTTCATTTTTAGTTATAGTGGAATCCATTTGAGAAGAGAGGGAAACTTTTATTTTGTTTCAGAGATAAAGAAAATTAGGATTTCCACGCACAGTTTGAGAATTTAATAATAATAATAAAAAAAACTGGGGGTTTTTCACCGTTATAATGCTACACCATCTGAAAAATCTTGTGTTCGACAACTAATATATTGTCATTTGTATACTTACTTATTGCTATCTGACAACAACAATGATTTTTTTCTAAGGCTATGCTTCTTTTATTTACAATTCAATTTAATCGTCGAAAACTTATTACATTTTTTTAACGTGTTTCACATTTGAAAACGATTTGTTATTGTCAAATTTCATATGAATATGTTCGAGAGGGATACGATATCGCAGACTAACTAACATAAGTCCTAAGTTTCATTTTTTTTACCTTTTTAGCATCAAAGAATATATGCTAGAGAGTATCTTTATTTTTAAAAAGCATAAAGTATATAGTGCCTTTTTTAATATATTCCGGTGAATGGTAGTATTTTATACAACTTTTTTTTGGTAGCAGATAGGATTGTTTTTTTCCATATATCGTCATTTTTTTTTTAGCTTGATATAAATATGGCCAATTGGTGCTAGAGCTACACTTAATAATGCTATCAAGTACATTAAGTACAAGTTATTCAAAGTTAAAATGATCAAGTGTATTACTGTGGAACAAATCAATCCTATTACTCTAAAAACAAAACAAAACATTAAAAAACCGAATTAGGCACAAAAGTAATTTTCAACGGAGCTTTTTTTCTTTTTTTTTTTTTGGAATGATACTATTACTATTTATAAGGATACGTTAGCCATGTCTTTTGTTCCTTATTTTTACGTAGGAACCATAATTCTTTATATTAATGATGATATCTATTTCATGTATTATCAGTTTCACCATATTTATATTTTAATAAAGGGAAGTAAAGAAAAAAGTGGGATTAAAAAGTGGTACCAAAATAAGTCTGTTTATCTTTTTCCAAATATAGAAATTTTATGCTATTGTTATTGTTTACATATATAAATATACATCATATCATCTCATATTTCCCCTTCTTTCTTTTTCTATTTATTTATTTACAAAATAACATTGATGACAACTGAGCACTTGAGTTTTTCCAATAATTTTTGGGGCATGAAGGATGACGGATATCATGCCCTGACTGCTAAAATAAATAGTACAAAACGTACCTTTGATGAAATTAAATCCTTTTATAATATTAGGTAAAGTAAACAAAAAACAAGTAAAAACATATTAATAACCTTATGAAATAGGGCCTCACTTCACGAAGAATTTGGAAGAAAGTTAATGAAGCATTGTAAAAATGAAATGGGAAAAGAAGAATGCGGGTAAGATGTAATCTAAACAAAGAAATAATGCAATAAAAACTAATAAGGACGATAGTACGCTAAACGAGTTACTCGTTTCCGCTCACAAGGAGATGGAGCAAACAGCAAAGATGCATCTTGGTGTATCTCAAAAATTAAAGAACCGACTAGAAGTTGAATTAGATAATTTCATTCTTGAACAAAAAGAAAAACGAAAATTAATGCAAAGCAATGTGGAAAAAGCAATCCGTACAAAGAAATTGAATGAGAATCATTTGTCAAGACAGCGAGAGAAATATGAAGCAGATTATGTTAAATTGTTAGGCTTACAAAAACAGCTTTCAACTGCGAATACTCAAAAGGATGAGGAAAGATTGAAGCAGAAGGTAGAGAGAACTCAACATGAGATTAAAATACAAGGTAAAAAATAATCAAAAATAATAACAGTGAAAGGTACAATTTTTATTGAAAATTAATTAAATAAAACAACAACAAAAAAGAACAAGAATATAGAAATGCTTGTATTAAATTGACAAATGCTACGGAAGCATGGAATCAGACATGGAAAATAGCGTGCGATGTGAGTTAAATATATAAGCGTATTTTATTATTTCATTGTTACTCATTAACAAGTTGTTCGATAAAAAGGTTTATCAAGGAATGGAGAAAAAGCGATTGGAATTCCTTTATTACAGCTTTTCAATGTATGTCAATATCATTTCATCGGGATCAAGTGAAGATCAAGAGGTAAAATAAAACAAATAAATATATATTGTGTGTAACAAACTTCACTGACAATATTAAATCAAGTCATATGAGCGATTCTGGAAATCTCTTGATAAATACGACCCTATTAGCGATATGGAGTTGTTCATCAAACAAACAGGAACTGGCAAAAAAATACCAGGTAATATTGCTGTATACATACTTTTCTTTATAAATATCATAACAATCTGTATCTGTATTTAATAGGGGCTGAGATATTCGTGGATTATAACGATGATCCCGAAAAGAGACTAGTAAAATATCACCTGGCTGATTTTGAACTGCCTGCGGAATTAACAATCACTCCTATTACTCCGCAAAAACCTAAACTTACAGTAAGGAACCCTTCAAAGTCCATCGATGAAGAACAATATGTACCAGAACATGAAGAAGAAGAAATAGAAGTAGAAGAAGAAGAAGAAAGAAAAGAAAAAGTAGTACCCCAGCAGCAATATAAATACCATAATGAACCATCAAAAATGGAGCCTTCTACGCCAAATAAAAGTAGGAATATGAATAATGAAACAGAACGAAGAAAATCATCAGTTCAGATGATGAAGCCTCTACCCTCTGTATCGTTACCCAAAACTAATTCATCTCAAAAAAGTAGAGCAAGTTCTACATCGTCAAGAACCCAGTCTTCTTTCATTCAAGAATCTCAAAAAGTGCCTGATATGAATATCCCTACGATGCCAAATACACCATTAAACAAATTTGAAAATAAAAGAAACATGAGAAGGAAGAATACCAAAAACGAAAAAACAGGAGAGGATATTGAGATTGACCCGAGAGCAAAAGTTGTATTTGCCATAGGAAACAACATGTTTGATTTAGGACATCTCACAAACGAATCTTCTGACGACATCAAGCCACACCGATCTCATCTTTATTCCCAAAGACACCGGAAACAAAGCTCGGCTGACATCGAAGCGGCTTGCAACATTTCTTATCGAAGCTTATTAAAAGATATAGGCATATTTGATAATGATAGCAGTGACACTGATGATGATACGCATTACAATAAATCTTCATCATCAAGTTCAAATAGCAGTAAACTTGTGCGACAAGAACCGGAAGAACAAAACGGAACATTTATAAAAGACGAAAAAGCAATTTTAAATGAATCTTGTGAAATGATGAACCCAGTTTTCCATACATATACTAACAACTATACTGATAACTACCATCATCAACAGCAGCCATCCTCTGATGTATACATTCCCAATGATAACCATCAATATCAATCCAATGGTTACAATATGCCGATGATGAATACAGGACAGAACATTCTTTTTTGGGGTAATTAAATGCATTTTATTAAATGTTAAATGCACAGCTCTACTAACATGCATTAAACAACTTTAATTCTTCTCTGTATTATACCTTAGGACGAGCCATTGGTGATTGGTATAGTAGTGAACCTGAGCAATTGCAGTTCTCACGAGGCACACTCTTTGGCATTGTTGAAACGAGAGCAGATGGGTGGTATTACGCCATCAAGTATGATTCTAGGTTGAATGGCTTTACAAATGAAAAAGGATATGTTGCTCAAAACTACATGCAAATTATACGATAATAAAAAAGCTTGCTCTTCTTTTTATATCCTTTTTTGGGATACAATAAAAATATCATTCCAAAGAAAACCTTTTAGTGTTACAAAAACTTTTTTTTGTTTTCTCTTTTCCTTATTTGTTCTGCTTTGGGGAGTTTACTTTTTTTTTTCACCTTTTTCTTTTTTTTTTTTAGTGCAGTTTCTTTTCTTTCTCTCTCACTTTTTCTTTTGTATTAAAAATAAATAAAAAATAAATAAATATATATTAATAATAAAAGCAAATGAGCTATAGTACATATGACAGTAACGACGTTATTGATCTCGAACATGTTTTTGATGAAGACCGAATGACTCATTACAGTTCTTCTTCCACTAACAACAACAACAGTAACAACAGCAACAACAACGGCTTCAAGTCACATCGAATAAGTCTACAAAGTGTCGATGATGATGTAATAAAGAACCTTCATAGATCACTTATTACACCTTTACCTCCTCGGGCAAGAGGTTACTCGAACAAAGAAGAAGATGAAGAAGATATTTGGTATCAGCGGTACCCTAATAGACCAGAATCAAGAACAGAAAGTGTCATGCTATTCAAGAACATTAACAATGGTTAGTAAAATATTTACTCTGTAGTATTTTAGTTTTATTAACATAAATATAGGCAATGAACCTGTTACAGTTGATTTTTTATCAAGTGATTTGAATGAGTTCATGGATCGATATACTGACGATGATTTAATGTCACATCCACCAAGTCGTATGCCTCAAAAAAGAAGGGACTCTCTAAACAGGTAAAGTCTCGTAATTTATTTATTTATTATAATAAAAAAAAACTTTATTTTGTTAAATTATAGCTAACTTTATTATTTATTGAAAACAAAAAAGCTTCTTAACGACTTCCTTGGTAGAAAAGCCTTCATTTGCGAAACCTCGCTCAAAAGAACGTAGTCTACATTCTTTACATCAAACAAACAAGGAGAATAGTGATGAAGAAAGACGACAACGACGAGACCCCTTGCATGCCAAAAGTTACACAAATTTATCCGTCATACAAAGAAAAGAATCTGAAAAAGACAATTATCATTTGGAGTCACCGTTACTCTCTTTAAAGGCTTCTGTCGCGAACCTGATAATATCATCAACATTATCAAATGAACAAGGTGAAGAGTATGTAGAATCACCAAAAGCTCTTCAGCAAAATGATGTCATTAGAAAGCGACTAGAAAATAGAAATAATCCTGAAAAGTTACGAAATCGATATAGTTACAATGTTGATCACTCTAACGTACCAGAAAACCCTAAATATGTTAAAAATAACCCTGATAAGGCATCAAGACGATGGAGTAGTTTTATACCAGAGCACCAAAAGGATAATATTAAATCACCACAATCAAAACGAGCAACTATCTTACAACAAAAGAAATCTTTAGTAGATTTAAATTATCCGAACGTTTCGGAACCATCAAGAGACGATTGGGAGAATCAGGTTACTGATCCTCCTCCTCCAGTTCACAAAACACTGCAACGCCCTGTACGGGTCACTTCATACCAATATCGCACAGACAATAATAAACAATTATCACCACCGACAACAACAAGATATCGTAAATATAGTAATCCCAGTAAAGTTATTGACGATTATCGACCAACAAATAACGTGACGAGTATACCTAAACGTACGAGTAAACTATACGAATTGGCCACACAAAGAGAGCCAAAACAACAACAACCAAAGACCTTTATTTCAAAAGTAACACCCATTGTAGCATCTCGTAGTTCTGGTGAACTTTCGAATTCCACCGAGTCTTCGTCCAACTCTGGAGACTTGTACTATGATACTCCCCCTTCACCGCCATCTGATCGAGTCGCTTTTATCTCTGCTCGAACACGCGAGCTCTCTCTTCGTGAACCCAAGTACCGCATTCGTACATTATCAGAAGAGGAACGGATGCCGCCTAGAAACAACGATTTACGTTCTAAAAAGCTTTCTTTGGATAGCCAGAAACCATCAGTGGCTGAAAATGCAAGACAGGTATTGGAAATGGTACGACAGCGTAGACAAAAAGCCATGTCTCGAACTCATTAAAACGATACCCCCCTCTACTTTTTTTTTGTACAGATATTTTCATTTCTTTTTTTGTGTATTTAATAAAACTCTCATGATCATTTTTGATAAACTTTTTGTTATGTGCTTTTCATGATTGGCAAGATAATTATTATTCTATACTGTTTAGTTCAAGAAATTGAGAAAAAATTACAAATTAATGAGAACAGATAATGTATCATATAATAAAAAGTAGACTTTGAGAAACGAATAAATAGTGACACAAGCCATCAGGTAACAAGAACAGAATATATAAAATAATGTTCAAATATTAAGAATGGGCCAAGGTGACAGTGGTGAATTCAACAAATGATATATTTACATTATAATTTTAGTTGCCAAAAAAAAAAAGTAAATTAGTAATCTTCCATGTATTCACTGGGATATAAATACTTACGCTGTCAATTGGCTATTGATTAAGCCAGCGATAACTGGCCCGGGGGTAACATGACTTATTGACCGTATATGACCAAGCAGCAGACAGGACGGCGCTTGCCAGAGGAAATGGTGATATGTTTAAGCATACGCCCTTGTGGTACTATTCATTGGATTGGATCATGAACTTAGTCCCTTTAGCTCTGTCACCTTAGTCTCCCTTTTGGCCTAATTTTCTTCTCATCAACCTTTTCTCAACAATTTGAAACGTTTTGAAAAAGATAGTAAAGCAAGAAAACGCCTTTTTTTTTTTTTTACTCTAACTCTTTCCTTACGTTTTTATTACATGTAAGATCTTATACCAAGAAAATATTCGTTCCTACAATTCCGTATGAAAATATTCCTATATCTTTATTTTTGTTGTCAATTATACTCTTAGTCTTATCGTATAAACTTAGTACTTTTTTTAGTATATAAAGTTTGTTGTCTCTTTTTTTTTTGTTCAAGCAAGGATTTTGTTAGTATGTAATGGTACCATTTCCGGTGTCTAGTCCGGGAAGAATCAATTAACATTCCGGACCGGACAAACCCGATTTATGATTATAATGAGCGCATGGATTTATCCGAAGAGCGAGAGAGGTGCCAAATTAGATTGGAAGACGTATACCGTAATCCTCCTTTCTTTTCTTCAAGGCACGACAAGATGGCTAGAGTAAGGCATATTTTATTTTTAAAATACCATTTATTGTTTTTTATTTTTGAGGAGGAATAAAGAGAGAGATAGATGGATGGATGATGAAATCTATTCAAAGATAAAAAGGATTTAAAAAATAAAAGCACAGCGTCGAACTACTACTACAATTGACAACAACACAAAGACATCACCATGCTGGAATAGTCTCTCTCTTTATTTCTTTCTCGAAATAAAACCTTTATTTTTATAAGAAAAAAAAAAAAGAGCCTGAACTTACATGTAAATTTAGTTCACTGAATATCAGGTCGTTGGACGCAAACTCCCCTCCGAGCAGGACGCCGCTCCCAAGCTCTTCCGCATGCGTATTTTCGCTCCCAACGTTGTTGTTGCAAAGTCCCGTTTCTGGTACTTTTTGAAGAAGCTCCGCAAGGTCAAGAAGGCCGCTGGTGAGATCGTCTCTGTTAACATTGTATGTATATAATATATGCATATTTCAAAGTAATGTTACTCATATATGTCTTTCTTACTTTAATAGATCTCTGAGAAGCGTCCTGAGCAGATCAAGAACTTCGGTATCTGGATCCGTTATGACTCTCGTTCCGGTACCCACAACATGTACAAGGAATACCGTGCCATGACCCGTGTCGAAGCTGTCGAGACTTGCTGTAAGTATAGAGAGAATTAAAAAAAAAATGGGAAAACAATGGAAAAAGGGGAGATTGAAATGATAAGAGAGAAGAATGATAATAATAATAATGGCGTAATATTAGACCAGGATATGGCTGCCCGTCATCGTGCTCGTTTCAGATCTGTCCAGATCATCCGCGTTGCCGAGGTCAAGGATGCTGATGTTCGTCGCCAGTACATCAAGCAGATCTTGTCTCCCAAGCTCGCTTTCCCCTTGCCTCACCGTCTCCAGACTCCTCCCAAGGCCAACCGTGCTCTCTACGTTGCCAAGCGTCCCAGCACTTTCTACTAAACAAAATTTGTTTTTTCTTAAAATGCTCTTTTTTATTGGTATAAAATAAAGAATAGTTCAATTGTTCAATATTTTTTTCTCTGGTTCTATATATTGGATTTATTTTGCAAAAATAATAATGTGTTTATAGTGTATGCATGGCATAATCTTTAATCGTAACTAATCCATAATTACCATTTCTTCTAAAACTATCCCAGCTAGCCAAAATGGTCGGTTTAAACAGCGAGTTGATGCTACATCCACTGATATCCAACCAAACCAGACGAGGACAAGAGTGTATAAAGTGTTTGATGCCCTCTTCATTCGTATAGCTTAGATATGCTGCAGAGACATATCTCAACCGACTACATCCACGTGCTATTATACGCATAGATGAGTTGCTCAGTTTCCAACATCGTGTCAAGTATAGCAATTCTAGCTGTTTACATTTGGCAATAGCAGGTGCTGCTGTGTCAGACAATTCATAGATCGAGTTGACTCTCAAGTGAATCAGTGATGGTCCCCACTGCTCTGCAATGTCTTGTATTGTCTGATCTCGTAAATGAAGCAAAAAACTAAGATCGAGATATTTCAATTTGGATGTCTTGTTTTTCTCGACCTGCAAAAGTGCATTGATACCTTCTGCGGTGACCTCTCTCATCAAACTCAGCCAAAGACCTACCAACGGACATCCATTTTGTTTGCCTGTAGCCAACGCAAAGAGTGTGTTGTCCGTAAGATGATCACACCCCGAAAGATCGAGATATTCCAATTGGGAGCAATGACTCAAGACAGTGACTGTCTCTTCATCCTTCACAAACGAAAGCCACTCTGATTCCTTTTGAGACGTATCGATTTCGCCATGATTTTCATTCTCTTGTTTTGTATCCGGATACCATGGGCGATTCAGTCTTTCTAAACCGGTAAGGTTGTAGTCGACCCTCTCTAACCGTGCATAACCACGCAATGTGGGTTGTAACTGATCGTCATTTTCAATCACGGACTGATTCAGCGCACTTGTGAGTTGAGCAGGAATAAGGCGTGGTGAAGGTTTTAATACAAGTGATTTCACACAGAAACCAAAGCGGCTTGCAAAGTGGGTGTCGCTCATTGTCCGAACAAGTAAGAGCCAATGAGGTAAGGTTCTAATGTATAAATGACGATAGAGTACTGGCATGGCAGCAGCATACCATAGTCGACACACCTTGGAAACGCTTGGTAAACTGGAGCGAGGAAGATAGCTGATTATGTGATTCAATATTTCCATTGGAAATTGGAGATCTTTTGTGGCTGTTTCATGTAAGAGTGTTAGTGGTTGCTCGGTATCTTCATTATTAAACCAAAAAATCCTCATTTTTATATATTTTTTGGAAGATGAAAGAAAGGGATGGAAAATTTTATAAGCTAGACATTTTGCTATTTCATTAGCTTGTAAACCAATCAGATTTTATTATGCAAAAAAAAAAAAAAAAATAGAAATTTTAAAATAGTATTACAATTTATAATAAAAACGAGTTAGGTTCTCTTGAATAGCTATTAATGATCGATCTAGTATCTAGATATTGTGGAAGGTATTATCATATCTTGAAATGGAGACAAACCCATATGTCCTTTATAGTTAGTCACTAGAAACTGAATGTGTGTTATATATTTTAACAATAATGAATCTTAAGAAATATGTAAACTACATAGGAATTGATAGAATCATTTGTCTTGGTGAAAGGTCCATAGTAAGGCTAAAATAAATAAAGAAATGATAACATCGCTTATATTTTAGGATTAGTAATGATGAAAAAAAAAAATAGAAATACAAAGACTATCTAGATGCTTAACCTTCTTGGAGACGCGTGCTCTGATCAACTCATCAAATCTTTGGATATATGAAAGGAAGAAAATCCATTAGAAAATTGACTATTAGATTCTATTACTTCTATAATCTAGGAATACTGATAGATATAAGATTTATCATTCATTTTTTTGATCGTCTACGCAAAGTAAAATGAGAGTAGTAATAAGAGTAAAAAAAAATAACTTGTTTAGGAATATTGAAGTTTATGAACAATCGAATTGAATTTTTGTAACTATGCTGTTTTGTCTCTTAGTAGTCAAAGAAGAAACATATAATTTACTCTTCAATAGTCTCCATTCTATACATGAACTCTTTCGCTTTTCGAAGTATTTATTTTCTAGAAGAAAAGTAAACCATATTTAAATTAAATAGGAGTACAAAGCTAAACTGTGCGGTGTTACGAAAATATATTTGACATGAAAAACGTCTATTTTCTTTAGCATTATATATACTCTTCATGGTTTTCCTTTTCACTTTTTCTTCTTTGTTAGTAGTTACATTCTATTGAAAGTTCAAGCATGTGATTGTCATCGGATCTCTAAAAATACAGTCACATATTTTTAAATTTCAAAAAATATGTTCTTTTTTTTTTCTCTTTTTCTTTAGCTCATGATGCTTTAGATGACTGTACTTGCGCAGTCAAACAGTGGAAGGTTCCATAGTATCAATTAACAAGACGGTACTTTATTTATTTACCCCCGGAATAATCAAGTTCACGTAAAGTCACTGCCAAATTGAATACTTTTGAGAACCGCCATTGTTTTCTGTAAAGACAGTCTCTGCTAACACACAACTGATTAAGTCCCCTCTTAATTCGGTTGCCTTGGCGTTGGCGGGATTGGAAGATGGGGCACCTTCTCGTGGTCAATCCTGTTACGATTGTTATCCTAACAATTCAACTAAGACTCCATTCACTTGTTCATTTTAAATAAATAAAATCGTCTTTTTAACAATATAAACGCGTCTTTAAATAATTTTGCTTAGTTTTGAATATTTTATTATCCATAAAACTTTGATATACTGTGCGGGTATCTGCACAAATAAATCCAAAATAGGAATTAATGATAATCCAAAGTCAGAT
>MU622268.1:0-73680 GCA_025399235.1 Backusella circina FSU 941
AAATCCCGAGGCAATTTTTACCTTTTCTTCGATTGAAAGCGTATCCATTGTATTTTATATTGAAAAGACACAGAAAGTTAGAATGAAAAATGAATGTGCTTTTCATTCGGATATTCAATCTGAGATATACGTCATTTGATTTCCCTTTCTATATTTGGGGGTTGTTTCGAGCCAGTGAAACTCTTTATGAACTCTATTTCCTTTCTGACGTTACTTCCTTTTATCTCTCCTCTTTTTCTTACCATAACACAATTACAATCTTTAACACATAAAAAAAACTTGTTCTATATGACATGGCAGTTTATACATCAGCCATAATATTGGGGAATATGTTGCTGGAGGGTGCAGCAATAGCCGTTTCGGTCGAACTAGCTTGTAGAAACCTTTATATGCCAAAACAAAAAAATTGGACGATTCGAATACTCAAAATATGCATGTCAGTTGCTATGGCAACAAAAAGTGTATTATTTCCAATGTTCTTTTTAGAGTAAGTGGCTCTCATTCATTGAATTGGACATAGCTAACTTTGTTGTTAATATAATTAGCAATATGGGAAACTACAATTGTCAAGTTGTGGCTCGTACAGGCGATGCATTCTATCATTTAAGCTGCGTTTTTGGTACAATTATCTTGTTGATGAGAGTCAATGTAGTTGCTCCTGTGCGTTACAAGATCTACTTTAATATATTCCATGTCATTCTTGTTGTATTTCGATTAGCTAGTGGAGTTGTTGATGTTGTGACAGTGCGTGTTTGGCCTGATACTGAAACGAACCAATGCCATTACAAGGATAGACATCAGGTGAGAGGCATAATGACAAAATAAAATCTTATCTAATTTACTGCTATCTTCATTACCAGGTTGGAATTGCTTATACATTTATTGACTTGATCACCGACGTCTATGTCAGCGCTACTGTCAGTTGGGTTTTATTACATCATATAAAAAAACTACACTTGGCCAATATTCGAGGCAACGTTAGTCTTTATATATCTGTCCTCGTATCAAACGTATTTCGCACTGTCATCTTGACTGTAATTAATATAATATCCACAACTTACTTCTTTACGGTAATGCACTTCATATTTGCTTGTAAACCTATACTAAGTATATTACATCTAAAAAGTCCAATGCCAATACAGCAGCATTCATATTTCTCTGGCCAGTATCAAACATCCTTTACATCATCCTTATAGGTTATGATACAAAAATTGCAGATACGGTACGCTACCTGCAGCAACTATTCCGTCGACAATCTCATTATGATATCCATGTTAATATTAATTCACCATCTCAGCCTAGAGAACAAAACGATACACCAACAGATACTACTTTAATTCCTAGTACAACTGGAGTGATAAACCCAAGCACAATGCCTCAATCCAGACCCATTTCTCACATTACGACAAGCGATAAAGGCTCGAATAAAACATTTGGCTTAGTTGAGAATTCAGATATAGAAAGTGGAACATCTTCCGATATCGATTACTATTACAGTAGTATGAAGCCATTTGCTCCATGATACCCACACACACACACCTTATTTAATATAATAATAATAATTAAATGTATATTTTATATAATACGTTTGTATTTGACTGTTGATATTACTCCAACATGAAAATAGTACATGGCAGATAGATGTTGCGTATATTAAATCAATTCTTGTGATATAGAGTACTATAAACTTACCTGATGGAACAAGTTACCTTGGGAATAATATACCAATTACTATTCGCAAGAATGAATTTGGATCAATACACTCAAGATCATTCAATCTCGAATAGATACTTTCTTGATGTTAGCACCCAATAGTTACCTTGATAGTGCCAGTCATCAAGTACATCATTTAGAAATAGTGTCTCGGTGATACATTTCACAAATGTTACTATAGTATCACCTGGTATCGCTTAGGTCTTTTTTTTTTGTTTTTAAATCCTAATACAACTTGTCTTCCTATAGCTAGACTTTTAATTATATACTATGAACCAAACGAGAATATTCAAGCCGTTACCTACAGTACGGCCAGAAGTTTTAGACGATATTTCTCGCCAACATCTCTTAAATCTACTTAATCGTTGGCTTATTAATGAACAGATCCCACTCAAGCCATGGTCTAATGTGATCTACGAGTTGATGATCAAATTCTGTGAAAAGGGTTTTAGCGGGAAAACTGCGATCCTAAAAAACAAAGTCTTGGTGGAAACCATTACGAGTAATGTGCCTGGAGATTCTAAATTCCTAGTTAATGCCATACGAGAACAAGTTAAAGGTTTTTAGGTTTACTCCATATTTTCACTTTTTGTATTATAAACCTAATTCATTTTAAATTTTATAAAAGACGACCCATCGCCCACTATAGGATTCCCTGTTGGTGGAATTATCCGTATTTATGGATCAAATGAATTAATTTCCCCCAAACTCACAGCCATTGTCTACTCTCTTGTATATGTAATTTACAGCCTATATTTGGAAACTTTTGTAATGCAGGATCATCATGTGAAGCTGATCATCAATCCAAAAGCAGCGAAAATGATAAAGCCCACATTACCATTGCCACCTTTAGTAACGCCACTAGAGAAAAAACCTAAAATATCTTTAAAGACTGGTCTTTTGACTTGGCTAAAAGGCTCGTCTACCAAAAAAAGCGATTTTACTAATGTAAATTCAAGTGAAACGAGTGGGATTCCTATTATTAAAAGAGTGATTTCGTATAGTAACATGGCGAGAGAGCATCAATTGAAGAGAAGTCATAGTTCATCTGACCCGTCAAAGGATCCTGTATTGTTTAGCCCTCAGAATTATTTGATTCAGGAGGATGATCCCTATCGCTTTACAAAATTGAAAAGACTCATCGAATATTCACTAATATCATCATCTCCAGACTGCCATTTCCCATATCCTGTTTTACTAAACAGACTCGAAGTAGAACAGGATCAACTTATTGAGCAGAAGAGCGCCCTCTTGGAGGAAATAGTACAGCCGATGTCTATCCTTAAGCCAATCATGATGAATATCAGACAATCATCCATCATGTCATCCATTGCTTCATCTAAAAAAAGGCGCGCTCAACATTATCAAGACGAAAACCAACTTGCGTTTCTAGGATCATCTCCCTCTAATTTCAATATAAACAACATTGCTTTACCTCAATTTATAACCGCTTATTCTTCTCTTCGTATACCGCAACTGCTGGCTGATAGTAGATATGGATTGGATCACCTTTCACTTGATACCTTTACCTTGGAAGGTTTTAAAAACCATCAGCATATTATGATCGGCTTCACTTGTCATCCAATTGGTTGTCCTGAAAAGTCGTGCCTTGGGCCTATTTTAACTAGGATCGACTATTTCAAATTCGAGTCACCTGCCCAGGACATGAATGAAATCATATTTCCAAACTTAGATCAGACGCTTGGTCAGACAATCCGACATTGGTGTGAACAGAGTCGATCATCTTGTCAGACACACATTGAGAAACAGACTCAATTTATACCCGGATTACTAGTAGAGACACCTGCGCCAATGACAGAACGTCCAAATATGCAGCGTAGGGAGACTAGCACTTCAGACATTACGCATTCTTCGTCAGCGCAATCTTCAGGAACCAATTATAAACTGGATTCCAGAAGAAAATGCAGCGTATTTCATGGTTGTAACCAGAAATTGATTAACCATGTTTTTTGTATCACGCACGGTATGGGAAAAATAAATATATATCTTGATACGCCGCCAAAGGATTATATAGAACAAGAGGAGGATATTATTGAATTATGGCTTACCTGCAACAGATGTGACGCTTCGACACCATCAAAGATCATGCATCCATACACTGAAGCTTTCTCTTTTGGAAAATACCTTGAACTTTTGTTTTACAGTCCTCGGTTTTCATCGCCAGAGCATTTTCCATGCTCTCATATTCAGACTCAAAAATCCAACCTGTTGCGTTGCTTTTTACACAAGAAATCTGGAATTACGGTCAAAATCATGAATGAAGAGATGAAGAGCTATGAAATCAGAGCGCCTCGATTTCAGATAGGAGGTGACATTAAAGAGATATCTTCACTAAAGGATCCCAGATTGTGCCTTCCAACGATTCATCAGTGGCATAAAATGGCAGTGCGAGATGTGGATACTTTTTTCGAAGCGGTCTCAACTCATATTAATTTATTAGATCGCTATATCATTGCGGAAGGCAGAAGGAAAATTAGAGATCTTGCAAGTGACTTGTCAAGACAATATCAGATAGAATTGATGGGGTTGCAAAACGAATTGAAAGAGATGCAAAAGAGGTTAAATGCAGACCAAAAGGCACTTATAGATGTTCTCTCTGACACACACTTGAATGAATTAAACGATTTTCGACGATTTTTTGCACTACAATCAGATTCCCTTCTGGGATACTTGTCTGAATGGCAGAATTCAAATTGTGTTGAGCTTGCAGATGAATGTGGTTGGGTTAGTCCGGACTATATCAGGTATATATATAAAAACAGAGAGAAAGAAAACGAGAGGAAGAGTTCATAGGTGAATACCTTGGTATTAATGCACATGCCATCATTATACATTTATAGTTCAACAATGGTACATTGCTTCCCTGGATCATCAATCTTGGTTAGAGAAAATGAGCCTAGTTCTATTATCGCATATACACTTAGGTAGCAGTAGAATGGATGGAAATATAACAATAATGGTAACAATTTATTTTATATTTATATACATGTAGCTCAAATGAGTACCTTCAAGAGGTGTATGGTAAAGATGCCGTTTCATTGAATAAAAATGAAAATGAAATAGTAAATCACATTACATCAAGTAAAAATGAATCTGTGGCAACGCTTTCCTCTACACTTAATACCGAATCACAAATAAGCAATATCTCTAATAGTTCGACAGTTAAAAAACCTCAGGTACTAGATGGATATTACTCATCCATTGAACGCAAATATCTTTCGCAAACAGTAGGTGCAGGCACAGAAACGGCGTCATTCCGTACAATGATTGTCGAAGTTTGCAAATCTAGTGTAAGCGAGGTTCAAGCACAGCGATCAAGAAGGATGGATGACTTAAAAGCGAAATGGTTCTTCCAATATCCTTGGATTAAGAGACAAGAGGAACCTAAACTTGAATTGGGTGATATAAAGAGAGAACTGTCAGAGCGTACCATAAAACCTCTCAGTGCTCTGGATACGGAGCAGCATCATTTATATCAAAACGGCCAGCAATTTACAACTAGAGAGTTTAAAATGGAATCTTACTTTTATGAGCCACAGACTATAAAAGAAGAAAAGGATATAAGCCCGCATATTAAACATAGTAAGTATCTTTTTTTTTTTTTTAACCATGTACTTTGTTAAGAAACTTATATTACCATATATCCAATAATAGAATATGTACATAATGGAGTTGAATTTACGTGTATTGTTTATTATGCAAAAGAATTCGAAATACTCCGAAAAAAATGTGACATTAACTTAATCATTATCGAGTCACTCAGTCGATGTCGGCACTGGACGGCAAGTGGCGGAAAGAGCAAAAGTCAATTTTATAAAACTGAAGGTGAACAACACATCTAAATATTTATGATACAAAAAACTCACACCGAGATTCAAGACGATAGATTCCTTGTGAAAGAAATGATGAATGCATGGAACATTGCTGAGAAGGATGCATTTTTAAAATTTGCTCCAAAGTACTTTGATTACATGAATAAGACAGATAAAGTATGTAACTCCTGTAATATATTTTATACTCAAACTAATATATAAAAAATCAGGGTCCCTCGTTGATGGCTAAAATTTTCGGGTTTTTTACAATAAGAATGAAAAGTGCGGTTGACAAGAATTCCGTTCTTAACATTGATGTTCTCGTGATGGAACACTTATTTTATAACCGAAATGTAATCAAGGTGTGTCAGGCTGTCAAATTAATATTTCAAAATCATACGATTAATTTGCATATTTACAAAAATGGATCATATTGCACATCTTTATAGAGGTTTGACTTCAAAGGAATACAGGAACGACATGTGGAAGAGTACCGCAAACAGCAAAAGGATTCTACATTGTGGGACGGAGATTGGTTAGATGGTAATACGAAGCGGACTTGCTTGTCATGAAAAAGTGGATTACAAATTTAACTTGTCATTATTATATTTTATATTTTTTTTATTGCTGTGTAAACTTCAGAATGCCGAATGGAGTTATTAGTAAATGAACAGTCAAAGGCCATGATGCAGGCTGCCATTTTAAATGACACCCGATTTTTATCAAAATGCAACATTATGGATTACTCGCTACTCGTCGGAGTGGATAAAGAGAAATACGAGATGACAGTTGGTATTGTTGGTATGTTTTCCCTTTTAGAAACATGTGGTCCATGCACGTTGGATAAAAACAAACTTTATTTTGTTTTTATAATCATCTAGATTTTATTGGAACTTATACGTGGTATAAAAAGTTAGAATCTAGAAGTAAATCTACACTTTCTAGAAGAGAGGTCACAATTATACCTCCAGAGCAGTATAAAGAACGTTTTATCCGAGAGATATCTGACTATTTCATTGCCGTACCAGGTAGTTGTTGCTTTTTTACTGAAGAGCTTACAAGTTTTATTAATAAGTACCCTTTCTTATAATTTAGGAAAGTTTGACTTAACACAACAAGCGCAAATGATGCCAAGTCTACTCACAGTTGGGTGATTTACATTTTTATATTTTCACAAATATCCAAATTTCAATAAATCTCAATTACGGGTGTTTATTACACATTCGTTTTATATTGATATAATATCGAAGAAAAGAGAGCATAGAGTTCAGAATAAGTAAGTAAAATTTCAACCTTACGGATAATACATTTAAGAATACTGTAAGAATACTGTATGTCTGCCTACATACCTATAATTCTGTTTAATCGTTTATCCTACCTATTTTTTTATTTGTTCATGTATTGTCTTTTTCAAAAAGTTCCAAATTATTGAGAAATATTTACAATAAGTTATAAGTTAATTTTATATAGTTTTCATTACTCTAACCTTGCATGATGGCTTTTAAGGTTAACGCATATAATCATATCTCCATTTTCTTTGGCAAGTAACATCCTGTCTGCTACTTGGTCATCTAGGGTCAATAAACAATGATACCTCGGGCCAGTTATCGCTGTCTTAACCATTAGCCAATCTACGGCGTAAGTACTTATATTCCTATGAATACATGAAGGATTACTAATTTACCTTTTTCGGTAACCAAAATTACAATGTAAGCATATCATCTGCTGTATTCACCACTGTCGTCTTAGTCTATTCTCTATAGCTAAGCATTACTTTATATATGCTTTTCTTGCTACTTGATGGCTTTTCTTACTATTTACTCACTTCTTGAAATATACTTGTTATATGATACATTATTTGTTCAATTTCATGAAAAAAACAGTATGCGGTAATGTTTTTTTTTTCTTCTTCTACTGGTTTTCGGGTAAACATTCATGTGATTTTCTGAAATTGCACAAATAAATAAAAAATATGCTTGCGATTTACATGGCCTGAATCAATCCATTGGCTTCTTTTTCTTCATCATAGAATAAAAGCATAAGAGGTACATATGTGTCTAAATGAGATTTAAGATCTATCTGTGTAACATATTTCTTAAAAGATAAAACCCACGATTTATTTCTTTTACGACATACAACAGATCGAGTAACAGTGAGAATATACCCTTTTTAAAGTTACGTATGTGTTTCCGCTTATGAAGATTAGGTTGGATGATATCATCAAACAATCGAAAACTTAAATTTATGAAAGTATGAACTTGATGTTAGTAAACATAAGTCAAATGTATAAATTAGCAAACTGCATTTTACTCTCGACTTGATGCACAAGGAAAAATAAATAGTGGCTCTAATAAAATGATTTTCTTCTTTTTATGCACTCTCGACTATTTTAATAAAGTTTAGACTTTATAAATATGTTAAAAATGTTGATCTGGGGATTGGTTTTAATTTATATGGCGTGGTTTGATCATATTCTAATCCAACTAAATTCTATTTTATTTTGAGGTATAGCTAAAAAAAAAACCCCCTCCCAATATAATACATATTGATATAAAAGATAGTATATCTGGAAAATCTGAATTCTATTTAGTGCTAAAATCATTTTTTATTTAGTCAATCAATGGTAAGCACTGGTCTGATCAATAGAAGCATTTTATGAGCATAGTTACAACAACGCTTGTGTAACAAAGACTAGAATTAAAGTAGTAAGTTAGGGTCAGCCAACCATTGTTATCAATTTATGTACAACCTAAAAATTGTCACAAAGTGTTTGATATTTCAAGGTTCGATTTTTGACTTATTCTCAAGTGACACAATCAACAGCTTTATATAAACTTAACAGTATATCAAAACTACACCTTGTCATTCTTTAATGCACATTAAATAATAAATACTCGCAATTATGTTCCTATTTCATTGCGCATACAAAGAACACCAGAAAAAAACAAAATCGGAGCTAGAATGCATTACATTTGCCACGTTCTCTGCAGCTAATGTAACACTAATGCAAGGATAGAAACTGACTGATTTATTTATTTAGAGAATGATACTTGGATGCTACAAGTTAAATAACGGAAAAATATCGGGATAAAATATATACAAAATTTATAATAGAATTAAAAATTGAAATGACATAAATGTATATCTGTCTGTTAAAAGGATCACATTTGCTGTGAAGTAAAAGTTTGGACAAATCAAAAGGCAAAAATTAAACTTTATTTCTCTAAAAAAAAAAGTAAACACTTGATTTTGAACGCCCTTCCTTTTCCCATTTCTCTCCTCCTCTTCCTATTCTAATTATTTACCATTTGCTGATTGCCAATTACAAGCTCATTTTTGGATAAAAAAAATTGATTTTCTTCCTTCCTTTTCAACATGGCCAGACTAAGTGAACCCCCAAAGGTTATTTGTAGAGTGAAATCACTGTATGCTTTTTCATCTCCCGAAAAATCATCACTCTCCTTTGAGAAAGGGGAAGAAATTGAAGTTCTTTCACAATTAGCCACAGGCTGGTGGGATGGTTGGTAATGTTTCTCAATTAAAATCCAATTTAATTCATCATCTGACGTAAATCATTTAAAATATAGGTGCAAAGGTCGACGTGGATGGTTTCCCAGCAATTATGTTACAGTCATTGATACCAATCCATTGCTTCTGGGTAAAAAAGACCGAATGCTCCAAAAGAAAAATCAAGAGTTAGACATAAATAGATCACAAGTATCATCCGACGATGAAAACAGTATTTACAAGAGAATATCCAGTTTCCAACAAGGGCAAAATTTGTCAGTGCAACAAAAACAACTTGCTGATGGCTGGACCCTTCGTATAGCCGAGGATGGAATAACAGAGTTTTATCATAATCAACTTACTGGTGGATTACGTTGGACACACCCTTCACAAGAAGAATCCGACGAGGAAGACTATGAGGGTGATTACGATTCCGACAATCTCATTCACCATTACAAACGCTCTGATTCAGACAATGATGACAGTACTACTCACGAAAGTTTTGAAGACTATCATGATTTTGGTACTGTTAGATCAAGAGAGTTATCAAGACATTCCTCATTTGATGAAAAAGACAGAAATGATACCAACAATGTAATTATTATTATTAACCATGTGATGTTATATCTGCACTAGCCAGTACTTATTTTGTTCTTATACCATTGTGTATGTATAGATTATGTCATATTGGACAAAAAGAGCAACTCCCCAAGGAAGAGTATACTATGCAAATTTAATCACACATGAGACTACCTGGGATATGTCTGAAGTAGACAATGAAACAGGAAAATTGGTAAGAGCTTCCCACCCCCCACCTTTTTTGTCTACGCGTAAACAATGATGACTAAAGTATATATATTTATATATATATATATGTGTGCCCTAGAAAATGAAACAAGAGAAATCCGAAAAACCGTCCAAAAAAAGAGTATCTAGTGAAATTAAACAAGATGTACCGATTTCATGGAAGAGTATAGCAACACAAATGTCTCAAGCAGTTCAGAATCTCAACAAGACAATTTTACGTGCTGATACTAGTCAGCTCCAGAGTAAAGTTGCTGAAGTTGTAGATATCGTTCGTTTAATGATCTATGCGTCACGCTCCACTGATAAAGAAGCACCTCATCTTCAAGTCATCCAAATAAGAGATCCTCACCGCCAAGTTATGACTACACTTTCAAAGCTCATTCTCTCTGCAAAGGCAGTGCCAGATATCCCCACAGATTCAACAAAGAGAATATTTACCAAAGTACATAACGATACAAATGAACTTTCGAACGCTGTTAGAAAGTTTATTCAAGCATGCCAAATGAAAAATGTTCCCATTGAATCCATTAACCCGTGCTTAATTGAAACCAAAGGATCTGAAGTGGATAATAATAACCAATTCATTACAAACACAGTTGATACCATGAATTCACCAGAACCCTCGTCTATTGAAGAAAGAAGAAGCAGTAATCCAGTACCTGTAGCGCTAAACACCGATACAACTTCAAAAACAAAGTACGCTCTCAATCAAGATCTTCTTGTAAATATCCAAAGTCATGCTAAACAGATAATGGGTACCACAAATGCACTCTGCGATGCATCTACAAATATTTATAGCATTGAACAGGCAAGTTCTCAAATAGTCAACGAGTCGGACGAAGAGAACGAACAATACCATAAATCCGATGAAGAAAAATTCTTCTTGAGCCAAAGATCTCGCTCATGTGTAGTGATCCTATTCCAAAACTTATCTACTCAAGTGGGTCAATACCTCTCTATTTTGAAAGACATTGATCTAAGTAAGGTGGATAGCACCCAGGTCCCCACTTTACCGGAATTTCAAATAAGTAAACAAAAACTTTTCAATTCGATCGGTCTATTGTTTAGTTCCGTTCAGACCCTTACAGATATCAACCATAATCTGCGAGCTAGTATTAATTCGGTCGAAGAATCTATTAGATCTGTAGAAGACGCTATCGACACGATCATTTCAGATGTCCACCAAATGGTAGCTGAAAGAAAGATGTGGCTGAGAAAAAATGAAGCTCTTACGAATACAGCAGCTGCTGAAGATGAAACTGGGTCTCACTCTCCCATTTACTCCTACTTTGATTTACCCACATCTACCAGTGCTGAAGGGACTCCAAAATTCGGGACACGTCCTCATAGAGGAAGTATCAACGAATCTGACTCTGAATCTGGAGCACTATCGAAACGATTACTGCAATCGATCAATCCACACAGACCATCTATAAGCACGTCAGCCAGCAAAAACATGATGAGAGCAGGTAACGAAAATTTCAAGCGTCAACTTGGATACGCACATCCTAATTCTAATAATGTAGATACATCATCGGAGTACTGGTATCTCGGTCATGATTACCCAGAAGAGGATCTTGTGTTTACGGCCGAAAAGACAATTAAAGGTGGTACTTTGGCTGCACTTGTTGAGCGCTTGACTCTTCATAATTTTATTGGTACGTCTCTAAATTTATTTTTATTTTATCATTTCCGTAATATCAACTTTCCTCTTGTCTTAATCTAGATATGAGTTTCACAGCAAACTTTTTATTGACCTACCGATCATTTTGTACAACTGTGGAATTTATTGACCTCCTCCAAAACCGATACAACGTGTCTCCTCCAGAGGATTTAACCCCTGATGAACTTGAGATATGGACCGAAAAGAAACAAAAATTAATTCGTCTTCGGTAAGTCGCTTGAATAGAAAAAAAAAATACAAAAGACGATTTGGCTAAATATGTTTTTATACTAGTGTCTGCAATGTCATGAAGAACTGGTTAGAAAACTACTATAACGATGAAGATGAGCTTATCTTGGATAAATTAACCTTTTTTATCAATACTGTTATCTGCGATTCTTCCTCATTCTCTGCACAACAATTGACTCGACTTATTCAAATGAGACGTGAGGTTGATGATAATGGCATCGGATTAAAGAAACTTATTCCCAACAATACCCTCGGCCCGATCTCCATTTTACCTAGAAATATGAGCAATATTCAATTATTAAACGTGGATTCATTAGAGATGGCAAGACAGCTCAGTCTTACAGACTTTAAATTATATAGTAGCATTAGACCCATTGAATGTCTGGGAAAAGCATGGTCAAGAGAGGGAAACGATGTCGACAATGCTGTCAACGTAAAGTCATCTATTGATTACTGTAACAAGCTAACTGCGTGGGTTAGTGAGAGTATCCTTACTCATAAAGAAGCCAAGAAACGTGTTGTTGTTGTTAAGTACTGGGCTCAAGTTGCTAGTGTAAGTAGATATATAAACATTTCTGTAGAGAACTATTTTTTTTTATACGACTTTACTGTTATTAGAGATGCTTGGAAATGAATAACTACAATACCTGTATGGCTATTATCTCCGCATTTGATAATAGCGCTGTAGGAAGATTGAAGAAAACATGGGAGCTCGTTAGCAGTAGAACAAGCCAAACTCTTTCCTATATTCGCAAGTTGATGGGATCTAATCGCAACTTTCAGGAGTATCGTGAAATGATTCATTCAGTTAACCCTCCTTGTATTCCCTTTTTGGGTATATATCTACAGGATCTCACCTTCATCGAAGATGGAAATCCAGACTATTTGAAAAACAATTCGAAACTGATCAATTTTGCAAAGCAACAGAAATCAGCTGAAGTCATTCGTGAAATTAAGCAATTCCAATCACCACCTTACATATTTGAGCTGATTCCAGAGTTACAAGGATACATCAAACTCCAATTAGACAATAGCAGAGATATTGACTTTCTTTATGAACGTAGTCTGGAACTTGAACCAAGAATGCCAGTTACTGATAACACTTCTTAATTATGTCTTCATCCTATCATGTGGTATACCCTTTTTTTAAAAACATTTTTCTTTCTTTCATCTACAATAGAGCAACGTAGAATGTATGCATTTTTATTTAGTTTTTCCCTCCTCCTCCTCCTCCTCCTCCCCCCCCAAAAAAAACACATTTGAAAAGTATAATAAATAATCTCTCTCTCTTTTTTTTTTTTTGTGTTTAAATATCATCCTTTATTCTATAAGTTTATATAGCTTTGCTATCTGGACATTTATATATAATATTAAAAAATTAAATTTAAAAAGTAGTATAATCACTCTATATCAACGAGTATTTCTTCAATAGGAGAGTTAGGATTCATAGCCTGTGGCTGTCGAGGCTTCTGCTGTACTCTTGGCTGGTTTCCGCATCGATCCTTTCCATAATTAATACGAAACCTCTTATACTCCTCTTTGGTTCGAATCCCTTCAATAGCATGCACCGCTGATAAAATGCTTGTAAAGTTAACAAAGGCACAGTTCTTCTCTTCCAACGTATTCACCAGTTCAATATCACCATACTCTGAGAAATCATGCTTCAACTTCTCCTCTGTAATTGCACTATCAATATTTCCAATGTAAACGTTACGCGAACCGCCATTCACCACTGCATTCAGCACCAAAGGTGGCAATGCAGAAGGTTTTCCCCACCCAATCTTTAGCCTTCTATTCTTAATAACAAGATATTGAAATGAAGCCTGATTGTAAAACGAAGCAGCTAAAGCGGGATCTACAAATGTAATAAAGGCAATATGTTTATCGGGCATAAACCGTATCTGTGATAAAATGCCGCCGCGAATAATATTACAAATATCTTCGGAGGTTGTATCGGGATGGATATTACCAAGATAAATTGTTCTGTTTGCAACACCAGCAAGTGAAGAAGAAGATGATGAAGAAGAGTTATAAACTGGACCCTGTGGAGCAGGATAAAACTCCACCTGTGCTCCTGTATACACATCGTAGGTAATTGGAGGATACCCCATTTGAAAAGCGGCAGGATTGTGTGAATAGGTTGTATATGCTTGTTGTTGTTGGGGTTGTTGTTGTTGTTGTTGTGGTGACATATTGAGTGAATTTTGGCCGCATCTATCTTTTCCATAGTATATACGTCTTCCATGCCAGTTTGGTTCGGTTGGGAGTGTGTTTACACATTTCATTGCATTACTAATAGAGAGAAAATGGACAAATGCGATATGCTTTTCTGGAATTATCTTGACATGTTCGATAAAGCCAAAACGTGAAAGATCCTCTCTCAAAGTCTCTTCGGTTACAGTTTCGTCCAGCGATCCAAGAAAGACATTACGAGTTGCTCCATTCTGTAATGCCATGTGAACATTATGGTGAATGGGGCTTGGTTTTCCCCAGCCCACTTTGAGCTCGACTCCATTAACGGCAAGGTGATTGTTTATTGCATTATTATAAAAATGAACGGCAGCTGAAGGCTCGACAAAAGCGATGAATAATCCATTTTTCTCGGGAAGCGGGCGTACAGAGAGAACAGTACCTGATTTAACATGATCAAGTACTTCAGTGACCGACATGTCGGGTAAAATGTTTCCCAAATAAACAGTTCTTATCGTTTGATGTGGTGATGATGATGATGGTGAAGATGCTTGACTTGTAGTGGTTGGAAGAGCATAAGAATTGTGAGGTGATCCATTAACAGCATAAGGTGCATTTAATACGACTTGGCCATACATATCTCTATTCAAAATAATGAGTACAATGGAGCAGGTCATTGACTTTTAAATTTACTAACCTAATATAACCATGTCCGTCGGCATCACTTATAAAAGATGATGAAGCATGCAATTGATCTGAAGGAACCATTTTTTTTTGTGTTAAAAGGAAGGGGAGAGGAGAGAAAGGTAATAAAAATATAGTAATAATCAAAAACTCTCACTTGTTTTCGTTCTCCCTTTCTTTTTCACTCTTTTTTTTTTGGTTTTTGTTTAATGTTTTTAATGAAAAATAACGAAAAGCAGAAAAAGAAACGATTATTTGCTGGGTCCAAATTTGTACATTTGTCCTCCCTCGTTATTGTAAGAATATTTGTTATTCTTATAAATGTACTACACGTTTTAATAAAGAACATTCAAGTATGTGTATTACCTTGGAAGAAGAAGAATAGTATCGTAGAATACACACTATCAGAATGAAGATACATATTTTACGTAGAGTGTTGTCGTACCATAGTAACAGTGAAAATAGCAACAAATCACACTAATTTATCATATTATCCAACTCTTTCGTCCTATATTTAAATCAATGCTTCATTAGGGTAAAATAAAAGTTAATTGGAGCTTAAATCGTTGGAATAGTATCATCCAAGTCTATTCATCACTGTAAATAGAGTAGATATTTACTGTTTTATCCTAAATTGGTCATAGTTTGTAGCCAAGGCTCTACTCTTAAAATTAACCCTACACGACCATTTAAATGTTTACTGTTTTTGGTTTTTATATTTTTAAAGTTATGTTATTGTATACCTACTCCATTGAGATGAAAAAAATCAGGGGAAGGTCCCGACTTTTGTAGGTAGTGCTCAAAATACACATTACACAAATATTGAATTACAGACAAAATATATTTTTGGTTCAAAAGGTAGGTTTTATTTCAAAATTAATAATCGCTGGATTACGCGATGGATACGAGGGAAAAGAAAGGAAGAGGGGTGGGAGTCTTCATGTTACTAGCTTGAAGAGGAGGGATATATATACAAACCTTGAGGCATGAAATCGGATGGCATCACATAGAATGTCATGAAGACTTATGAAGGCTAGGAAACTAGAAACCTGCGAATAATATTCTTTTAGTGTCTCATTGTTATTCTCATATAATAAAAGCATACCATATTAAACCTTTGAACAGAAAACATCTTCTTTAACTGTCTAAAATATACTTAATTGGAGTGAAATGTGATAGTAATTTTTAATAAAACTTGTACTTACCAAAAAAAAAAAAAAAAAAAAACAAACAAAAAAAAAAAAAAAAAAAAAAAAAAAACCTGAAGGAAAACGAGAGAACGAAGTAATTTTTTTATATATAAAAATATACTTGTTTTCGGGGGGATCGAAAAACTCTTAAGTATAACAAATAATCCTTCCATTGCATAAAACTGACAGCTATCATGACCTGACATTTATCTGGATTAAAGTGAAAGAGAGAAAAAAAACTAATGTACACCATTTAACCTAAGATTTATGTTATTCAACGGTATACCCCTTCTTATTTATTAAGCAATTACTGAGTGTTTGAATCATGAAGGTATTGAACTTTATTGGCAGATCATGAACATTAAGGACCAATGCTATTTTAACATTTACTACTATTATTCTTGCTATTTCTGAATCAGTTTAATATGAATACAATCTGAACAACTTTTATTTTTTTAAAAAAAAAATAATAACAAAAAGTTAATGACAATTAAAATTGGTGATAAATGGGATCCATTTAGGCGCTTAAACATATTCCTTTGTGTTATTATTCATTGAGTTGGATCATGAACTTGGTCCCCCTTTAGTCCTCTCACCTTAGTTTCCCTTTGAAGTCATTTTTTTCTGTCATCAGCATTTTCTCATTAAATATTCATTAATTTGAAAAAGTTATCTCAATAATTTGAGACTTTTTCTCATTTTCTTGAAAAGACATTATATTAAAGATGAGTTACTTCAAAATGAACTGATTTCTCTTTTTGTAAATGCCTTTTTTCGTTGTGCATAGGTTTATATCGTGACACCCTTTAAAAAAGAGTTGGTATTTTTATATATTAAAGTTGGATTGCTATATATAAAGTATATTCACTTGTCGTTGTTTTATTGAAATATTGACAACAGATTTACATATTTATCTTTTTTTTTCTATAGTTAAAAAATATACATCCTGCATTTAAGAGAGGATGAGATCTTGTTTATGTTCAAGTCAACTCCTTTTTTTAATGCAAGTGATTAAAAAAAATAAAAATAAAAACGCCATTCACTATTTTATTTTTTTACCGAGAATAGGCTTGTATTAAAAGTTGATGAAATTCGGTATTTTTTACTCCTAAATTATATCTTGGCGAATTAGGTTAAACTCCATCTATCTCAACGAATGGAAATACCTTTACTTGCTTACTTTCTTTTGTACAATGTTGGTCTTGATAAAACTTGAATATTTTTATTTGATTATCATTATCTTACAATAATACTACCGATCTCGCGTCTTGATATTAGAATCATCATCATCTCGTGTCAAGGCAATTGCTCTGTTTTAGGTAAACAGAGCAGAAAATGTGAAGGAAGGAGACCACTTGACTCGATCCGATTGCATAGCATAAAGTAAACATTGGTTCCTGATTTGTTGATCGTCATATGAGAGGGTAACACCTCACTTGTGGCGTACAGCTTTAAGAAAGCCTGATATAGTCCCCCCTCTCTTTACTATCTCAGAATACAGAAATCAATTCATCACTTAGTGTAAAATGGATATAAAATGGGTCACTCTTAAAATGAAATATCGGTGCAATTTGTTAAATCTCACTAAAATAATATTATTGAATGGCTATATTTTCGGCAATATAATTATCCGTAGGCATCATTATGTGTCATTTCTCGGTGGCTTAGCTTGGGTGTCAGCGCCAGATTTTTTTAAGTGATTTCAGTCTCACTTTTTTGAAACACCAGTTTATTTTTATTTTGTTTTTTTATAGACCAGATATATAAAATGGCTACCCAAACAGCAGATGCTGCTCAAAAGCTCAGCCCTGCTGAGAGTAAGTTACACGTTAAACAAGGAAGAGGAAGAGGAAGAGATACTGATATTATATTTTAAATAGCCGTCTTTGTTGATGAAGTTGAAGGATGTGATGTGAAGGGTAATGGTACCGAAGCCACCCCTTTCAAAACAGTCCTCAAGGCCATCGAAGCCAAAGGCGAGAACATCAAGGTCCAAATTAAGAAGGATGCTGAAGGTTACAAGGATATCTCTGGTGCTGCCTTGAAGAAGGCCAAAAAGACCTTTGCTGAACAGCAAAAGAAGGCCAAGAAGCAGCAAGAACAGTTGAAGAAGCAGGAAGAGGACTCTCAGAAGAAGGCTGAAGAGGAGGCTAAGGCTATCGCCAACGCAAAGTCTATTATCCTCACTCAAGATGAGAGCCTCCCTGCTGCCCAGAAGGTTTGTTTTTGTTAATTAATTATGGCAGGTAGATTGGTTCCTTATTTTAAAAAACAATATATATAAATAGATCAAGATTCGTGAAGCTACTGAGAGCAGAGGCAAGCGCGTCAAGGTCTCTGGTTGGGTACATCGTCTCCGTGTTCAGGGTAAGGATATGATGTTTATTGTCCTTCGCGACGGTTCCGGTTATTTGCAGTGTGTCTTGACCGGTAAATTGTGTCACACTTACGATGCCATCACCCTTACCAACGAATCTACCATCACTGTTTGGGGTGTTGTCAATGAACTTCCTGAAGGTAAGAGCGCCCCCGGTAACCATGAATTGGTTGCTGATTACTGGGAACTTGTTGGTAAGGCTCCTGGTGGTGATGATGCCTTCAACAACAAGGTCACACCCGATGCTGATCCTTCCTACTTGTTGGATAACCGTCATCTTGTTCTTCGTGGTGAGACTGCCTCTGCTGTTCTTAGAGCTAGAGCTGAGGTAATTAAGGCTTTCCGTGGTTTCTATGACCAAGAACAGTTTACTGAGGTAACTCCTCCTTGTATGGTTCAAACTCAAGTCGAGGGTGGTTCTACCTTGTTTGAATTCAACTACTATGGTGAAAAGGTAGATAGAAAGAGAGAGTTTAGACGAAGCTGTGTTTATTATAATTATATACTAATATTACTGATGGAATTGTATAGGCTTATTTGACACAATCATCTCAACTTTACCTCGAGACCTGTCTTCCCGCTCTTGGTGATGTCTTCTGTCTCGCTGAATCTTACCGTGCCGAGAAATCTCACACCCGTAGACATTTGTCCGAATATTCTCACTTGGAAGCCGAGATGGCCTTCATTACCTTTGATGAATTGTTGGAGCACTTGGAGGACTTGATGTGTTATGTTATTGACCAGACTCTTGCTGATAAAAAGACCGCAGAGTTGGTTAAGCAACTTAACCCTGACTTTAAGAAGCCCGAGCGTCCTTTCATGCGCATGAAGTACGCTGATGCCATCACCTATTTGAAGGAAAACGATATTAAGAAGGAAGATGGTTCCTTCTACGAATTTGGTGAAGATATTCCCGAGGCTCCTGAACGTGCCATGACTGACAAGATTGGTCGCCCCATCTTCCTTACTCACTTCCCTCATGAGATCAAGGCTTTCTACATGCAAAAGGATCCTAAAGATAGACGTGTAACTGAGAGTGTTGATGTTTTGATGCCTGGTGTTGGTGAGATTGTTGGTGGTAGTATGAGAATGGATGTTAGAGTAAGTATTGGTTGATTTGCTTTGCTTTTTTTTTTTTTTTACTAAATCCTTTTTTTCTGTTTGTTTCCAACCTTGTAGGAAGAATTATTGGAGGCATACAATACTGCTGGTATTGACCCCACCCCTTACTACTGGTACACTGACCAGCGCAAGTATGGTACCACCCCTCATGGTGGTTACGGTCTTGGTGTTGAACGTTTCCTTGCATGGCTTCTCAACCGTTATACTGTCCGTGACTGTTCTCTCTATCCTCGCTTCACTGGAAGATGTACTCCTTAAAACTGAGCCAATAAAAAGATATATATACATGTGTAATAAAACTTTTTTTTTTGGATATACCTCTGTTTTATTTGTAGTATATATTATTAGCATCATTTATATATAAAAAGAAAATCATCCAAATGTTCTCTTTTCTTCCTCAAAACTCCTTAGCATGTTTAAGAACCAAACACGTGAAAGCTTGTACTGGGGATATATTTACACACTCGCTTTTTATAATCTAAGCTGCGAAACTCCAAAGCGAAAAAGGAACACGATTGCATAAAGTAGCACTCCTTAATTAAAGTTTTTTTTTCTTTACTTGTCAATCCCCTTCCACACTCCTCATTGCTGTCCCTTGTCTCGTAAGTGTCATACTTGTCATAAATATCCGGTTCGTTGGATTCAATAAAAAAGGTTAGTGAGAGACGGTGAACAACATGTATTTTGGAGATTTAAAAAAGGCACAATGATAGAATGGAGTAGATTTTTGTTTTGTAGTCTGCTTTTTTATATTTGCACTTGAAACCATTTATAATTGAAATGTTGGTTTTATCTTTGTCAATAAAGAGCTAATTTATAATTTTAGTATCTTCCAAAGTAAAATCAAGATGTGAAATGTATATACTTATATTAGCCAAGATGATAAATAATAAAAAAGGCATTCCCTTGGACCATGCCTTATAATCTAGAAGCGTTATGGACCCGATTGATGAATATAAATATATCTATTAACGGGGATATATAGTTTTCCATGCAAATAAAAAAGTGTCCGATATAGAATTTTATGTAGTTTTTTTTTTTATCGATCTGATGCTCCCATTTATTGGAATATATTTATTTTACACAAACATGTGCTTATACTTCATCAGTAATTGAAGGGGTAAACCCTTATTTCAAAGATCATTACCTTCATCAATAATATCAAGATCTATGATCAAGGCATCATTAAAAATTTATTTCATAATTGGCTTGTGTAAACCAAGCTATACTTGGTTTACACAAGCCAATTATGAATGATCGACATCCTAAACATTCAAGGGTAGCAACGGCAAGTATGATGCTCGTTAGATCGTATCAATTGCAAAATTAATCTATATTGATCGATGCATTTCCATGTAGAATACTGGGATCGAATGAGAATTTTGAGAGGTGTTGCGATATAAAACGTGTAGCATTCTTTTTTGGAAATAAAAATAAAAGAAATCCCTAGCGATGTTTTAATTCCGCGATTTCTTGAATAATCTCTGCTAATAAAAGCAATGGTCAATTATGCAATTTCCTAAAACACCATTCGCAACGCTATTTTTTTGGGTATAAATATGCTTCTCTTTATTGTTACCCTTGTTTTTTATTTTTTTCTTATTCTCATTTGCGTTTTCTTTTCTTTTTACTAATAGTCGCCACTATTCAAACCATGACTTATAATGTAGCCAATGTACCCGCATTTTATCAATGCTATTCTGAAGATAGATCCTATAGAGACCATGATCTTAATGCAAGACGCCACCAGTGCCCAATATGTCCAAAGTCGTTTTATAGACTAGAACACAAAACAAGGCACATTAGAATCCATACTGGAGAGAAGCCACACAGGTGCAACTTCCGCAATTGTGAAAAGCGATTTTCACGTTCTGATGAACTGATACGTCACAAAAGGACACATGCCAACCATAGAGAGTCTGATGGAAGAGAGGCACCAAATTACGTAAGTCAAGTCTATATCCATGGCATCACACCATCAACACCTTCCACCACCACCTATTCACCAGATCCATTTTACAATACATATATCTTTGAAAAGAGACAGCATCAAGACACGAGTACGTTGCCTCCCTTAAGGCAAGCTATAGGTATCGCGTGTATAAAACCTCTTGAATGTAGTCCCTACTATGATTCCAGATCCCATATGAAACCCTTCATTGACCATAATATGCTCATCAAGCCATTATCATATATTGAAAACAAATATCACCATTTCACACAGAAGGAGAATATAGAACCATTACCGTCATTTAACTTCCCACTCTCGTTCAAAAATAAGACCGGCAAACTCCCTTCCCTTTCAGATAAACATTTCTTTAATTAAGCACACACACTTTTTTTTTAAAAAAAAATAAATAAATAAAGTATCATGTTCCTTTTTTGAATGTAAATGTAAATAATTAAATAAGCTTTTTTTTTTTTTAAGATGTGATATATATGAACTAGTGTATAAGTTTATTTTGTATTTGCTTTTTTTACTTTCAATACGAATAATAAAAAAATAATCCCTACCTCTTTTTTTTTTTGGTAAGTGAATTCTGGGCACACAAGAGAAAAAAAAAAGGGGAGGGGCTACAAAAGTAACAAATGCTTGATCACTTGCATAGTCGAATGGAATAGAACACTTTCTAAATCGAGGAGTTATGAACTTTAAGTATAGAATGCCATAGAAATAATCAAAACGAGCGATCTACAGAAAGTATGGCTTTCATCATCACTTTGTCAGGAGAAGTAGGGGAGGAGACAAATTATGTTTTTGTAGAACTCGATAGATACTTGTCGAAACCTAAAGGTTGCACTTGGAAAAATAAAAGTCGTTAAATTAAAAAAAAAAAAAAGTTTGTATTCTAAACTATTTTATTGGTGTATATCCGATTAGCTGTAAGATCTGTGGAATAGAATTCATTGGAAAGTTTTTTTTTGGACATATTTATCTTGGTAAATTGATATCAATGTGCTGTTTTATTCCAAATATACTTTATATCCCTCCTATTAATGTAATCATTCTTTTTTTTTTTTATGAGGGCAACTATTTTTTTGTGTGAATTTGGATCGTTTAAAACCTTAAATAAATAAAACCGCATTCTTCCTAAAAGAAGAAAAAAAATATGTACTTTCCACAATAGTATGTTGGATCAACCCGATGTGCTTCTCTATTAAAACAGTTGGATATATATGGAAATTTTTATTTATTTATTTTTGTTTCCCTCGTATTTCACAAAAAAGGAGTTTTTGAAAATAAAGTATATCGTTTATATCGACAATGTCAAGTTATCCACTTACTTTGTTATTATCATTATGTGATCTGTTTTTATTCCAAAATTGAATATATTTGTATTTAACTTATTTTAAATGATGCATATAGGCCTATGCACCTGACAGATCATTGCATTGTGTAATTTGGGCTCTCTGTACCGCTCCAGCGGTTGCTTTCACTTTCTAATTTAAGGTTTTATATATATATAAAATAAAATCAAGTACCACAAATATGTAACAAAAAGTTAAAGGGGATTTTTTTTTAATTGCATAGAGGAAATAAATAAATAAAAAAAAACAATCGAAGGAGTTTGTTACTACCAAGACCAAAATAATTTGAGCGTGGAGACATGAGAGGAGTAACGGATAATTGAATACAATTGTCTACATATTTTTTTTTATTATTATTAAATCTATATTTCTATTTTTAAGTAAACTTCTGAGTTGTTATAATAAACTAAAGCATTTTAATTGTATAAACCCGTCATGTAAATATATACAAACCAAAAAAAAAAAAGCCTCTATCAATTGAGAGGTATTGGCAGCAATGAATACATGTATAAGTAATATAGATAAAATGCACAAACCTGTATTCTTAGTGTACTATACATGCGGACGTTTTATTCAACAAGATATAGGCAAGGAGTATGGCTATTATTATTCAAAGCATCAGGATGAATAGACATCGCTCACCGCATGGATTAGAGTTCATTCATATGAAAATGTGTGTATAATAAATCAACAATCTGAGATGCTCTTTTTTTAATTGGAAATAATGCCCTTTTCCCTATTGAGTGAAAATTTATGGGAAAAATGGGAGCCCACAGTCAATTGAGTTGTTCGAATGTTTATAATAAAGGTCACATGTAACTAAATGGAATATTCGAACCATTGACAAGGTAATTTCCTCAACCTTATTTGATGGTGCATAAATACGGAGTGTGATACGTATAAAGTTATTATTTTATTCCGTAACTGACGTATTATGGGGCCTTATTTGATCACTTTTGTTATCATAACTATATAAACTTATTAATAGAAAGATTGACATTACTGTGTTATAAATAAAACTGAGTCTGTGATCTCAATAATAACATTGACTTTGAGAAGAAGAAAATATTCTATTTTGTTAAATATGGATTTAATAAGTGGAAAAACATGTAATTATCGATAATAGTGTAAATCTAATTAAGGGATTTAAAATAATAAAATTGCTTGGATGTTCAATATGCTAGAAGCTATATTATTTTCCTGTTTTGTTTTCTGCTTTCTTTCCCTTATTTTTAAGTTTTCGTGAAAATAGTATCTATAGGCTATTAAATGTGTGTTGTAAGATTTTACTGTCCCTTTATTTTTTTATTCTCTTTTTTTATTTGCTCAATTACTATTAAGGAAAAATTGATGCATAGAGTATGTGTTATTAACATCGTGCTGAAATAAAAAACGATAGAGTATATACATTTTATTTGTTTATGCTTTTTTGTTTTTGTTTTGTTTTTTTTTACAAAAAAAGTAAGAAATAAAACTCAATAACAAGGAGAGGTCCAGGTTTGTAGACATTAGGTTCACTCAACCAAAATATTCTTTAAGAAAAAATGAAGGAAATATACTTTCTTGGTATATAGTGAAAGCATCTTATTCTATCTTGGTTATTTTCAATTGTGGTAAATCAGAATGGGGTCTTTTTTAAGGAGTTTTTTTTTTTTTGGCGGTGGCGGAATGCAAAACGAGGAAAGAAAGGAAAAGGAGAATACTTGATTTTAATGCATATATTAATATCAATTCTGACAGAAAGTACACCATTTCCCTCCGGGATAGTATGAAGAAAATGGAATATTATGTAAAAAGAAATATGTATTTTGCATAGCCCTTTTAAATATTACCTCGTCCGTTTATTATTGATGAATCACCTAAATAAATGCTCGTTACCGCCTCCCCTTTACATCTAATATGCATGATTTTGTGAAGAGCAGAGAGATAGAGGATCATTGTCTTATTTTACATAAAGCTATTGTATTCTTAAGTTATTATTCTCTGTTTATTGCTAAACCAAGTAAAGCTCGGAAAGTTTACGTGCACTGAAGCTGGTTTAGAACGGTAGTCAAGGATTAACAATATAGTTTACATACACAATTGACATTATTCTATTATGATCACTACCAATTCACCATCAAGCGCGATGGTGGTATCCAAACTACTCAAAATAACTGAAAATAGCATCTTTGCTACCAAATCACATACAAATTTTATAGCATTTAACTACCAAATAAAAAATGTAACTAACATGCCATATTTTATTCATTTTGATAGTAGATACTACAAAGAGAACCACAATGAAGATAAAATCCATGCTAGATACAATAGAAAACAATCTAAAAAAGTAAAAAATAAAGAATATAAAAGAAGCAAAAGCCGAGACTAAATGATGGAGGTAAATAGATAGTATATTTTATATTTAGAGCGATTGGGAAAAAATGAATCTGCAGCCTGCTTGACATCGTGAATTAAAATTAATTTAACTCTAAATTATAGATGCTAGCTAATGTGTGTTTCAAACAAATATAGAATTCTAAAAATGCACTAGCTTATCAGCTCCCATCTATAGTCAATCTATCCAAGCCGATTTTATAATAAAAGTCTATTTTATTTTTAAGCCTTTTTTTTGTTTGATTTTATTGCATGCAATTCCAGCATACTTTCAACAGAACTCTAAAAAAAAAAGTAATCATAAAGTTGATTCTATCAAGAATGTAATTCTATAATCTCTTTAGAGCCAGTCTAAATTGAAAGTTTGCTCGTACGTATGCTGTTCAGCAGCACGTAGGAGTACTTCTAGTTTATTGCTAAAAACCAGTTAAATCCTAGATTTACATATCCATCGCACTTTCTTTTTATTTTGTAGTTTTTATATTTTGTATCCCAGTGCATACAAGGTAATCATCACTGACTAATCATCACTTTAACAATAATAAAAATTAAATATTTATTATTTTTATAATTCTCCAAAAAGTAAATCCTTTAAAACCAACAAAATAATATGACTTTTATTATGATATATAATGAATTAAAATAGAGTGGTTGATATAAGTTATAAAGTAACTCCACGCTGGGCCTTTGTCTTCTTTGTTTGTTTGTAAATTGATATAATTTATGAGGACTACCTTCTTCATGTTTTTTTTGGCAGTCATTCAGACTACACTGTATATTCATCGGTGGTGTTAAACCCATCTCTCTAGACTAGGGATGGATAAAATAGGTAACTTAGTAGCAATGTCGCTCTGTAAAGATATGTGTCGGTGACATTATTACCATTTCTCTTGATAAGCATTTTTGGTTTATATTTCAGGCCATGTATAAGAGTAGAAGGTGTTGTCCAAATGCATGTCATTGCTAAATAACAATAAGTCAAGTTCGAGCAGCAACTCCTTTCCTGTGTTTTGTTGATTGTTGATTGTTGGTTTTGTGTTCTTTGGTTTTATATCGATATTGGTTCATGACAAAGTACTCATGCCACTAGCTGTAGATCATTTCAAAACCGGAATGTCCGAAAACCATCACGAATATTATTATGATACGTGATGGAATCGATGTATGAGCCCAGGGAGCCAGACGAAATTGATTTCCATAAGAAAAATCAAGTGCACACAGGTAGTTCAAAAGCAGGATCAATTTTTTTTTTTTTTTCATGATAGTCTTCCGGTAGACAGCCAAAATGTAGCAGAGTACAATAAAGTAAAGTAGATTGCAGGGCCAGTCTAAAGGCGAAATATAAACATACAACTGGCAGAAGAAGTATATTGATATCCCAAAGTGATCACGAATATTCACAATAATAATTGATAAAGTAAAAATATTATTACGAATGAAGTATGACAATTATAATAACTATCAAGAATAGACCAGCCCTTCCCCTTCCATTAATAGACACTGAAAGAGAGAATATATCCACATTCAAGTGATGTAGTGAACATGAACATACGCAAATGGCAGTGCAATCCAACAAAGAGTGTTCTGTTAGATACGATACCGCTGAGGAGGAGAGTGTTGTATCAAATATAGATATGTAGACATGGAGCTTGGCCACCAAAGAGAGAAGGTAGCCATTTGATTTAAACCAGAACATACCAGCCAAGTAAGCAGTCGGTAAACTTGTATTACACTCACAGGTGATGGGTGGTAACGAAACTAATAGATGAGAATTTCTTGGGACCAATTGTAAAGAACAGATCCTAGAGCTAGATGCTCATACCAACATAAGCCTGTCTTTTCCTGTCTGTGGTCACTTGCTGTGTTTTTGTATTAATCTTGAAGGTTCCTGATCATTTCCTCTGCAACTTCATTTTGTAAGAGAATCACTTTGAATTGAGCATTTGGGATCTCCATTGAAGATGATTTGAAGCATTGTCTCGTTGACTTTCTAAAATGTCCCAACAAAGCAGTGATGAAGCAGTGATTCAATGTAGTTATTAATTGTGACAGTCTGGAAGGTACCAAGAACCATTTGTAGCAGTAGTTTGTTTTCGTAGTTGCAACTAAAGTAGAGTTCAGTTTCGGGTCAGCTTTTTTTTTTTTTTTTTCTTACCTTCTTTAATGACAAATACTTGTGTTCAATTCTTCTTTTTCTTCTTTCTTGAATTGATTTTTCTTCATTTTGATTCTTTGTTTTTTATCTTATTTTTTTATCTTATTTTTTTATCTTTTTTTTTATCTTTTTTTTTTTACAATCAAGAAGAAAAAAAAAAGTTATTCAGAATACCAGTGTCCCCCAAACGTAAACAACAGTAGTGTTTGTATTTTTGTTTCCTAATTTTAATAATAATAATGATCAGTATAAGTTTTTTTAGAACAATTTCTATTTTTTTTTTTTTTACTTACCTACTGTCTCTTCTAAAAATGCTTTTCTTTACTATTCTTTTAGAAGATAACCGAAACCCACCATCGGTCTTATTTACCTGCCCATTATGCTTATTCGATGTCAAAAATAAAATAATAGAACAATATAAAAAAACAAAAAGCAAAAAAAAAAGGAAACAAAACCCAAAGGTCCAGCCTTCTTCTCTATCTACTTCTATTTCTATAATATTCAAAAATTCTATCTTCAGACCGTCAGACCCCACAAGACAACAGGACAAGCCCATTATCTGCGGCCAAGCAGACGTGATCTTCTACTTGTTCGATTCATCGATACGCGAGCTTCCTCCTGAGCCTCCTCCTGCTCCTCTTCCTCCTCAAAAAGACGGAAGACATCACGCACCTCCTCAAGATCTCTGGTTACAGTGGCACAGGTGGCACACTCGCAATCAGCTGGGTGCTGTTCAACACGAGGTGGAGAAGCAGCAGAGCCAGAACGGCCCTCGGAAAAATCCTGGTCCTGCACAGGGGATTGTGTCAAAACTTCTAAATTGTCTTCCAAAACCTCAGTAGAGGGGAGCGTTGGAAGGTCTTCGCTAGGACCTCTATTCAAAACAACATCTCCTTCCTCACTAGTCTCTGGAGAGGCATCCGAAATCACCGGACGGTCTCCCTCAAAACTGGATGCTTCTGTCATCATTGATTCTGCCAAAAACAAATCAGACTCCACATCGCTGTTTAAGTGCGCTTCTAACTCCATGTGATCTTGGAACATGGGTTCACCAACCTCACTAGGAAGAGGATCCGCCATCAAAATGTCCTCACACGCTACACGGTCGCTGTGCTCCTGCATTTGAGAAAAAGAAGCTCCCATCATTTGCGCGGGTTGATCCAAATCAACACCACCAAGACCGCCTTCTACCTGGACATCTATATCCATCATCTCGGGAACGTATTCAAAAAGAACAGCTCCTTTCCACCACCAGGGATCAATCTCCATACGCTCACCGCAAGAAAGATCAACCTGAATAGCGGCCCAATAGTTTTCCGTACTGGGTGTGGCTTCGGGAACATAAGCTTCCACAGCAGGAGCTGCTTCCACTTGGAGGTTCACCTCGGCATTACCACGGACTTCATCGCTATCGGTGACAACAGATACAGGAGCTTCAGACACCACTTGGGCATCATCCACCACAGAGACACCATCAGAGACAGTATCTCTACCAGTAACAGCTGCAGATCGAATCAAACCAGGCCACAAAGTAGCCACAGCAAGACGTTCTCTACAACTCTGGCATGCCTCAGAGTAATGACTGCGACCATCAACAGCCAAGCCGAAGGGAGGGGTACAAATGTGTCCTACTAGCCGAACGTCCTCTTGACGAAGAAGGGGGGTTCCAGACGTTCCGACGGGAGTGGCCTCAGGAGTATTAGAAGAAGGGCCAGCTTCAAAATTGGAGTCACTAGGACTATCAAAACTGTTACTAGCACCCTCCCACGCGAAGAAGTCAAGCACCAGAGGAACAACTACAGCGCTACAAACGTCCACAAGGCCTCCTACTGCCTTCAACAAACAATAACAGAGTAGGTAACTTATCGAAATAAGTACGAAAAGGATACACATCAGATTTTCAATATAGAGCGGATTAGGTCGAGACATCTTGACAATAAGCAATGAGGTGTAATGAGAGAAGAAAAAAAAAAAAAAAGGAAAAATGGATTTTTTTGTTTATTTTGTTTTTTCTTCCCACACTAGCAAAGGTGCATATATTCGATTTTTCTTTTTGTTTTTTTTTTGTATGCTTAAAGCCATGGTTAACTGAGTTCTAAAAATAGAACACTGTCCTGGATATTGAATTGGCATGATTTTTATATTCATGTAAAGAGCTTACTTCTGTGATTTGGTTAAATATGATAAGTAGAAAGAGACAGTGAGTCTTCGAGAATTGAACTTTTATGAATTAAAAATAATTCGATTCGAATTGAATGTTCTCTCATCAAAATAGGAATACAGGAATATTCATATTAATTTTAAAGGGCAAATGACTATAATAAAAGTGAAGTGATTCCCATAATACAGCTAAGGACGAAGGCAATTAGTATGTGAACATACAAATAGGACTTATAATAAACAAGGTTGAGAAATATATGGCTGTGTAGAAATAAAAGTGTTATAAAAAATGCCATTTAGAAAGTGAGGTAAATTCAAGAGGCGAAGACTCATGGCATAAATTTGTAAGAAAATAAAGCAAGGTAGAAATAAATCTAAATCTAAATAAAATCAATTGGTTTTAATAACAAACCATCCATAGTGCATGGTTCTATTTTATAGTAATGATAGAAGTACTGGTAATAAGATGGAATATAAACGGTGTATTTTGTATAGTGTATGCATAATGGATCACAACTTCTTTTTATAATAATATTTATAATAAAAAAGGGAAAATAGCATACGTTCATTTTTATCAAAATATACTCTTTATTCTAACAAGAGATGCTTGCCATTGTAGCATGAGATTCCAGTTGGACAAATATGGCTACTAAAATCAGATTATTACTATATATTATCATTAGAACACTTCTAGTGTATGAATAAAAGCCAGTTAAATACAAAATTAAAAGTAAAAACATAGAATTAATCCAAATAATGCATAGTGTAAAAAAAATTCTCTCTAAAAAAATAATCTGTAAATTTCCGTCCAAAGGGATTCTAATACTACAAGGCGTTTAAATTGACTCCAAACCTCCAACCACACATTCTTCATCGGAATGGTAGTAAGCTTTTTACAATAGGCTTAATTTTGCAGATCTTATACAGTCACCCCTAACAATGTTTCGTGATTTTGGATCCCAAAAACATGCTATTTTCATCCTATATTTCAAAGTAGAGTATAACCGCCTGTGTCATCAATTACTGCCTGGCTTCTATCTTGCAAATTTTGAATTAATTTATCTGAAGGTCTGACGCTTAACTGCTCTTTAGTCACTTTGTAAATCCTGTCTCAAACTCTCAAAATTGCTAGTATTGGCCCTCAATCCGCTTAAAATTTATTGACAAGCATGCCAAAGGTGTTTGGTAAGATCTAAACCCAAACTTTGGGAAGGCCATTAATTAGAACCCCCGACATTATGCGTTTCGTTTCCCTGTGTTGCGTAGCGGTTTATTCAGTATCTAGCGCTATTTTCTTGGAATATAAACTTCTTGTTGTGTTGCTCTGACTTTTAGATAACCCGAGAAACAATGTAATCAGACAAGATGTTGATATAAACCTCTTGGTCAATAGCACCTTTCAAACCCATATCAGACTTGATCAAAACTGAGTGATGATTCGGCTCTAATTTTTGAAACTATATGACGACCCCCTCTTTTGTTGATTATTTTAGGTCTACCAGTAGTTTTTCTTCGCAATGGAGACTTTATTTCGCCTATCCATTCAGTAATACCAATTATAGTCGAGTAAGGCAAGTACATGTCCATTGAACGCATTATGACTTCCAGTTGGCTATATTAAGGCTATACACATCCCATTATTTTTTTTCTTTGCGTTCTCTATATTCTGCATGAGGGCTGATTTCAATTGATTCAGCTTGGCTCCCTTGGTCGATTAATGTCATTTTGAGAAAAAGAGTTTTTTACTTTATTTTCAGGGTGGCCATTTTTACTAAAAAGGCAAAATCACGAAACATTGTTGGGGGGGGTGACTGTAGCCGTACACTGATTGAGAATCCGTATATTTTGAGATAAAATTTAGCGATACACTAGAAATGTTCCAAGACAGAAAATTTAAAATTATTTTGGTACTGTCCCTTATACAAGGAATTTGATCATCCCTGGATAGCGGCGCTTGCTTATTTCGTATAAGCGTATTCAACACCTCTCTCTCTCTCTCAGATATTTGATTGGAATGATACACCTTGGTTGGTGTTTACCTTTCAAACTACCATATCCTTGCAGATTAAATATCACATTTCAATACACTGTTCTTATCAGATTACTTTAGCTTTTTCAATTGCTCCGAGTTTTTTTTTTTTTTCGGTCTCGTAGATATCTCTTTAGTCAAACACAAACAAGTCAAACAAGATCAACTCTTATAAACATCCATTCCACTGCCTATCTTCCTATCAGTCCACTTGCCATAATTACACTTGACCTTTATTGGCTTCCCTGATTTGATATATCAATACGAAACATTCGTAACTCTATTTATAGGAATTTATTTGTTGTCTATTATTCACTCATATAAATGCATAAGAGGTATAAAATACTTTTAATAATCTAAATAAATAAAAAAACAGTCAAGATAATGAACATTATATAAAGGTTGTAGCTCATATACATACCAGCAGCCCATCCATTATCTTTCAAAAAGTCTTCAATTGCCTCGCGCAGTGATAAATTTGGTATCAATTGACTCTCAGTACAGGGTCGACCAGTAATTGGATCAACATTACCATTTCTGGCAAAGTGATCTAGAATAGACTGTCTTTCATATGTGATACCACCTTTTTCATCGTGTATAAAGAGTGCTATTAAGTCAATCTATACATACTATCACCTTATTCTTCTTACCTGGTGTAAATACAGGATCATGCATAATATTGAATGATATCTTATCCAAATAAGCATCTGGGATCTCACGTCTCTAAAGATAGAATGAGTTATATAAATTCAATTAAAATTCAAAAAACACCTGTTCCTTACCATGGAATTCTCCTTAGATTGGAAAAAGACGTTTACAATTCTAGATATACGTTCATCCTAATGATACACACTCAATACATATACTATATACACTTATATACACTTTACACTGTTATAATTGATTGTATCTATCTCCTCCTCATCCTTTTCATCCTTTACTAATTCACTTCTCTCTTTCTCAACAAGACCCTTCACATAACGCAATAGCTCTGATTCCTTTTCGAGACGAATAACTTCATCATCATCCCATTTCTAAAATCCATGTTAACTCTAATATAAAATGCTTGTTTCTAAAAAAAAAAAAAGCCTTACGCGCTTTCTTGCAGTAAGTAATGCCTGTAAAATATCATTGACATATTTTACTCTTTGTTGAATAGCAAGCGTGTAACCTAAACAAGAATTGAATATAGTGCTTACTAATTTACTTGATTGTTGTTTTACACTTTACCAATCTTTAACTTGTTTAAGGCTAATCATAAAAGTGAGCAAGTATGATTTATGTTGAATTTATTTCATTTTTACCTTCGTTGTGTCGTTTCTTTTCCGTTAATGCTTGACCAATCTTTTATTTATCTGTTATTACACTCCATCACTTGATATAAAAAACAGTTCTTACCAAATAGTATGCTTTCACTATCATTATTATTATCATTATTAGAAATGGAATTGCATGTGTATGATTATTCCACTCTTTTTACCTGTTGTATCATCCAATTCTATTGCCTTTCTACAATCATTGATAACTTGATCATATTCCTCCAACTATTTTTTACTTGAATACTTTTGTTCTCTCTCAATAAATCTAAATACTACCTTTGAATAACATAAACCACGGTTTGTATAATAAATACGCTCAGTTGGGTATTTTATCTATTTTTACTTGTTAATAACTTTATGTCGTTTTCATATACAACTATTTTACAATGGCATTCGAATATTCCTTAATGGCATCTTTGTAACGCTTCTCTGCGAAAAGTTTATTTCCTTTATTTTTAAGAGAGAGAAAAATAGCATGTTTTAGCATAGAAACAGCGGGGTAAAATGACTTTATAAATGCAACTTTACCGAGTGCTTTGAAATGTTCTGCTTCTTCTCTTGACATTGTTGTTTTAACGAAAAAAAAAAGAAACCAAAAGAATAATTAACATGACCACCGAGTTTAAATTCAGGACGGAAAAAGGTTATCAACCAATCATATTCAATCACTCAACAAAGTTGTCAATTGCTTCGAGAACTTTTGCTGTGATAAAAAATGTATTCAATTATATAATCGGTAAAACGATGAGGTGTGTTACAATACGGTATAAAGCACTAAAAATGAAAATACTTGCTACCACGAGGTTTCTTTCTATTATCTGCGCACTCAAATTGGTGGAATTCTTTGTATATAATATATAAGAATAGGAAAAACCAGGGTAGAATAAATGTATTGAATGGACCAACACCCAATTTTAGCATAATAAAACGCATTGTAATGAATGCATAAAGCCTGTTTAACCAATATATAAGTACATCATATGTTATTATCATTTACTACAAGTAGCATGGCATAGCAGTCCAAATAAGGCTGAAAGGGTCATGCTTTTTGAGAATAACGAGTAGAGTTATTACATGCAAAAGAGAATAAAAGGTGTGTTGATATGATGAACGCACTTATTTGAGTGAGATGTACACAAAGGTATGACTGGTGGGTAGTATCGAGCAAAAGAGACGGGAAAAAAATACGAAAAAAAGCGGGGTTACTTTATTTTTTATAAAATAAAAATACACTCCTTGATTTGTGTGCCTTTTTCTTTTCTTTTTATATATTCTATTTTCTTAGGGTTTTTAGCTTACTTTCCTTTTTATATATAGTCTTATATTCATTCTTTTTCTTCTAATATCTTGTTTTATTATTAATAATAAATAAATAATAATAATAAAAATGGCTGGAAAAGGTGTTGTACGTAGTTTGTAAGTTTTGTCTGGTTGAATAATAAAGAAACAAACAAACAAAGAACTCAACATCTCGTTTAGAAAAAACATTGCAAAAGGTTTTAGTGATGTGCAAATCAAGGTACGAGAAGCAACCTCCAACGATCCTTGGGGACCAAGTGGCACCTTGATGAACGAGATTGCTCAACTAACTTACAACGAGTAAGAGATAGTAAACAAATAGTAAATTTTATATCAAACCAACTCTTTGATTTCTTTAGAGCTGATTTTATTGAAATAATGGATATGATCGACAGAAGATTAAACGACAAAGGTAAAAACTGGCGTCACGTCTTTAAGGTACCAAAACAACAACAAACCATCATCTTGTATTATTATAAAATATACTCACCTCGGAGTTATAAAGGCACTTTTATTGTTGGATTACTGCTTGCACGTGGGTTCTGAAAATGTGGTCTTGTACGCCAAAGAGAACATTTATGTTGTAAAGACCCTCAAGGAATTCCAGCATTTGGAAGAAAATGGAAAAGATGTCGGTTCTAACGGTGAGTAAAAACAAGTCCAAAATAGATGACATCATTTTGTAACCAAATATCGTAAAATAGTGCGTCAAAAGGCAAAGGACATTACCAACTTGCTGATGGATGAAAGCAGACTAAAGGAGGAGAGAAAACAGAGACAGGGAATGAGAGATAGAATGGCCAATATTGGCGATTATTTAAATGAGAGTGTACGTGGTTTGAATGGTTCTCCTAGTCAATCGGGTAAGAATTGGGATGATGAAAACGAGTTAAAGAAGGCATTGGCCGAGAGTAAGCGAATGGCTGCTGAGGACGAGAAGAATCGTCGCAGAGGGTAAGGAACAATGAAAAAAGAGTTTAATATTAATTTGTTTGTTTATCTGATTGTTTGTTTGTTTATCTGATTATTTTGAAACTATATAGTGACGACGATCTCGAAAAGGCACTTAAAATGAGCGAACAAGAAGCACTCGATGAAGAAAAGAGAAAGAGGGAAAAATTGGAAAAGGAGAATGCTGAAAACTTATTTGGAACTCCTGCAACGTAAGGGGAAAATAGCAGTAAATGCTATAGAATGAAGTGCTTTTTTTTATATTTAAATATTTATAAATATTTTATGTGTAGATTCCAACCCTTTGCTCAACAACAGCAACCATTCAATCCTGCCTTTAACAATCCTTATGCTCAACAACAACAACAACAACAGAATGCATTTGATCAGAATAATGCCATGTTTAGTGAACCTCTCATTACTGGATTCAATCCATATCAACAACAACAAAACACCCAAAATCCTTATCAAAACCAACAATTCAGCACTCCTGTCCTTCAGGCTCAAATGACAGGTTTCCCAACAAGTCATTTTAATGACCAAAACAACATGAATACACCAGATTTCTTCTCAAACAACCAGCAGCAACCCATGGTAACTGGATTTAACCAAAATACTCCTGGTTTACAAAACTTTCCTTCATTCCAAAGTCAAAATCTCCAAGTACCAGGTGCCGCACAATTCCAGACAAGTATGACTACAGGCACAAATCCATTTTCTCAGATGAATCAGCAACAACAACAGCCATTACAGCCTCAACAGCCTCAACAGCCTCAACAGCATGATTATAGTGGCCTTGTTTTTGGTCAGCCTCAACAGGAACCAGAGAAACCTCAATTCACTTCTTCTCCTATTTTTGCAACCGCCAACACGAGTCAATCCTTTAGCTTTGCTCAGCAAACTTCACCCGTTCCTTCTTCTCCCGCAATGAGGGCAAATACCTTTCCTTCACCTCAGGTAAAAAATAAATAAAATAGGAAATGGGGTTTTTATATATTTATTTATGTATTTGTTTATAGGTTGCCGCTGCACAACAACAGCAACAACAGCAACAACAACAGCCTAAACCTCAAGACTCCAAATATGCCAAGCTTAACGCATTGTTAGCCAACAAAGAGTAATATTATAAATATTTGTATTTTTTATTTTTTATTTATATCTTTTTATATCTTTTTATATATAGTGATGGTATGGATACTTTTGGTAATACAGGAAATTTGAGAATTCCTTTGTAAGTTATCAAAAGTCAAAAATAATATTGTTATTGTATTAATTGATGAATGTAAAAAGTGGTACAGGGTTTGCCAACAGTCTTCAGATTGAACAGGGTAATAGTAACAACTTGATTGAATATACAGTAAGTTCTTTCCCTTTTTTTTTTGTTTTCTTTATCATTATTCATCTATTTTCACTTTAGCCAACAAGTAAGAACCCTTTTGGACAACAGCAAACAGCATCACCTAAACCACAAGGACAAAAGACCTTACTTGATCTGATGCAAGAACAAAAGCAGCAGCAACAAATGGCCAATAATGGTTTTGGACAGCAGCAGCAACCATTCCAAGCACAGCAGGCTGGATTTAATAATGGAAGTGCTTTCTTTTAACAATATTTTTTATATTATTAATATAGTCTCTCTCTCTTTTTTTTTTTTTTTTGGTCCTTTATCGTCATTTAAACTGAATTGGAAACAGAATGAGACGGAAAAATTACTAAAAATGAGCCTCTTTCTTTTTTCATGCTGACACATTCTGTCTCAAGTTTTTCTCCACGTCTCACTTCAATTACGTGATTTTTTTTTTATTTTTATTTTAAAATTGAGGAGTAATAATAATGATAAAAATAAAATGACATGAATTGGTCATGTTGTACAGACAAATGATCAGCATCAATGCCTATAAAACAGGATAGCGGGGAAATAAAAATAAAAATTCAATTTTTCATTGCTGATTTTCTCCGTCTCTCTTTCTTTCCTTCTTTTTTCTATATTCTTCTCTCTCTCTCTCTCTCTCTCTCTCTCTATATATATATAATATTTATATTAATAAATAAATAATATATTAAAACTCTATATATATATATCTTTTTTCTGTATTAAAAGCAAACAATCCATTATCATCACCGTTTATATATCCATTGTTCAAACTAGCATCATGTCATTTACCACATTTTCCCGTCATCGTCACTTTGGGCACTCCTTTAGTAAAGATATCATGGCACAACCAGAGTGTCCTCCATCACCTACTCTACCTCAAAAAACCACCTTATCTCAGCCAAGGTTTAGTGTGTTTGGAAAGAAATCAAGGTTTAATGCCGTTTCACCTATCAACGACACTATCAGTAGTAGTAGTAGTAGTAGTAAACACATTACTAAAACAAATATGCCGGTTCAGCAGCAACAGAAACAAGAACCATCATCCACTAAAACAAACCACCATCAACCAAGGGTGATCAAAAAATTCGAATTCCATACACAAGCAAAATCTACTAATGTCCTTGCAGCCAACCAGCAAGAAAAGAAGGAGCAAGAACAGTTATTAAAAGAGGCCAAAGAGAAGAAACGACAGGAAGAACAAGAAAAACTCACCAACCCGCATTACTATCAAGACAAGCTTATCAACAAAAAGCCCAAAAAATCCGTCCACTTTGATCCCTTCTTCTTGGAGCGAGTCGTTCTCTTTACAGAGGAGCAGGAGCCCATCCAACTCCAGCGGGTGACCGAGGTCCAGCCCAGGCTACGCCTCCTCTGTCCCTTTTGGCCCTCCAAGCCAAACCCGGTCATGGTGGTCAACAAGCGGTGGTTCTCTGTTGAGAAGAACTTTGCCATAAAGGGAAGCATCCTTGTGCGTAACCTGGCCTTGGACAAGCTGGTCTCGGTACGTTATACAATGGACAACTGGAAGACCGTACATGATGTGGAAGGACTCTTTTTTGGTCCTTATATAAAGAACCCGGCGTTTGATGTGTACGAGTTTGTAATGCTGGAAATCGGCCTACGTGATGCGGGTGAGATGCGTGGCAAGATAGAATTGGCCATTCAGGTGACGGCGGATGGAATCGATTACTGGGATAATAATAATGGGTTAAATTATCAGATACGCATCATCTCGGATCCTTTAAACGACCCGCATTATTTGAAAAAGCAGCAGCAAGAACAACAGGATGTGTATCTATTAAATACAGCCACAACAGACGACGACGATGATGATGATCAAGAGGAGGCCTATTATCGAGATGGGTCGGATGAAAAACATTCATCATTTACAGATGCACTCAAGGGATACCAGCATGCAAAACCTGCACATCTTCGTAAACGACAGCCCTGGCTCGGTACTCGGTACGATTTCAGTCATTCCCTATCCATTGCAAAAGGTGAACACTCAGATGAGGAACAGGAAAAGGAGGAAGAGCATCATTTCTTTATTAAGCCTGTGGCTGCTCCGGTTCCGCCGCCAGATCTATTATTACTGACACCCTCATCCTCTTCTGATTTAAATGATCATTTGAAACCCGTGTTTATAAACTATTCTGCACCTCCAAGTCCGGTTTTGTCACCGACGCTGGATGTAGATTCTACATATTATTTAGACCTTTTAAACAAGTATTGCTTTTATAATGGTAACGATGATGAAAATCCTCCCGTCAAAAAAAGTTGACCACAAACAAAAAAAATTCCCTTAATAGGATGATACCCTTGTTATTGCAAATAAATGAAGTTTCACTTTTTTTCTCACTCTCTCTCTCTCTTTTTTTTTTCTTTTTTTCTCCCAAGGTATATTCCATTCGTAAAGATAAACAAGCTACATAATGCATAATCAAGTTTTTTCTGTTTTTTTTTTGTTTTTTTTTGAGTCATAAAAAAACAGTTAGCCCTCTATCTATAAGCCCTTTTGAAGAAAAACTCTAATTTAGTATATATATGGCATTTTCTTAAGAGAGAATCACACGCCACAAATAAAAGTTTATTTTTATATATTTATAAAAGGAGACCTTCCTGATCCACTTGACTCAACATATTTTCTCTCTGTGCCAGAGCATCCTGACCCAACTCCCATAATCGTGTCTTCATTTCTTGCATTCTTCCAACATCATCCGAATATCTCTGTTCCTCGAGTAACTGGATACGATCGGCTATATCAAGAATGGACTTTGAAAATATGAGGAAATGGAGCAGGAGGGCGAAAAGAAAGATCAAGGGTACTACCAGATTTGATTTCTTGTCTTGTTGGTGTATCTTCTTCTTTAGAATGGTAAAGGTAGACGGTTTCACTAAAGAGGTTTTTTGTAACTCCTTGCCGAGAGTTTCATAATGGGTGAATTGATGTTGAATAAAGTGAAGCAATGTGGCTTGAAATGTATATTTTAGTTAAATGAAAAAAAAAGGGGTAGAGAGAATATTGCTTACACAAGTCTGTATCATCATCCAGTGTTTCAAAATGAAAGGTAATAAATAACCTGACACGATTTCCTATTAATGATTCATTTGTCATTTTGATTTGTGATGATAAAGAGAGATGGGATGACGATGGTTCGAAGGATGTTACGTTGGTAACTCGTATTTCGTTTTTTGTGTGTTTTTTATAACATTCAAATACAGTAACTATATAAAAGAGCTCTCCTTTTTTAGTATTTTTTTTTTTTGTGTGTAGACGATATAAATACCTTTCTGTTTCTGTTTATAGTATATACTTTCTCTTGAATTATTTTTCCATTCACCAAATGTTACATCTATATATATATATCATTGTCTAAATATGTACATATACATATATATATATAATTTTCAAAATACATTACTTGTATATCCAATTTTATCACATAAAATGCCTTCCATAAAGATATTATCTTTAAACAGCACATTATTTAATTTCTCAACACTTCCATAAAATGTCGTTTTCAATGCAATCATGGTAAAAGGATATACTGATATTGGTTTCTTTGGTGGTGGTATAGTCATCTCCTCTTCTTGTTCCTCTTTTAAAAACTCTTTCTCGATCGGTTCCTCTTCCTCTGGTATCAATAGTTTACTGTGTTTCCAAACATCCTCAATTTGTTTAAATGTGATATCGCGTGCCATAAACGAAGCAAAAACATGCTGGGCCATAATGGTTAGATTATTTATTTTTATTATTAATGCCCTTTATTCTATTTGTTTTTTTTTTGTTTTTTTTTTACCTTTCCTGTTTCTGTAGTGATTTGCACACCGTTGGGTACAACCAATGCCATTGTTTTCTTTTCTACGGCAATAACATGATCAAAACAAATAATCAACTATATATTTAAATATATAAATTTGTTTAGAATTGAGAGAGATGAGATGCACGTCCTTTACATTTGTCACCCAATTAAAAAACTTTGAATTAAAACATATATGACGCTGCGATATATATAAACGTCCTTGGATCATGATATCTCGATAATAGGCACAATTGTAGTCTTCAACAAGATGATCATCTGGAGGTACACTTTTAAAGAGTTGATGAAAGTCTGCGTTTCGTTTCTCATCGGCTAGTATAAAAGTAACATCCATCTTGACTTCTTTTTTTGGGTTGCTTTCTGTTTTAATTGGTTCTTCTACTTGCTCCTTTTTTTCTTTCATGGTTCGTTTTGGAAGTGGTGGAGGAGGAAGCAATGATACTGGTGGTTTTGGTACCTGTACGCATACTTGTGGTGTTACTGCTGCTGCTGATGAGGTAGAAGGGATGGTCATGTTAACAAGGACTTCCCTTGTCAAAGGAGGTGCAGTGATGGCATTATTATTCCATTCTGCCTCTATTTGTCGCCTTATTTGCCTTCCAAAATTGAGAAATTCACGACAATACTCTTCCATTCTCACGGAATTGATTGAACCCCTTCGCTCGGTTGCTGCTGGTGGTGGTGGTGGTGGTGGTGGTCTTGATGTATTACTATCAACTAACATTATTCTACTTACCATTCACTATAATATGAAAAAATAAAACAAGAGAAGAAAGAAACGTATTATATGAATCACTTCTTTTTATATAAAGTTATCAGTTCAGCGAATGCTATATAGACACGGCTCTTTTGACAGAAAGACAAAATGTTTCTCTCGCCCATTAAAACTCAGTTGAAGGATTAATGCAAATAGTAAGCGTGTTTTTATAGAAACGGGTATCTTATGTTATATATGTATACGTTAATGATGTATATTCATATTTCTGTTTTATATATTTAAACCGAAAAACATTGTATCGCTACTATAAGAAATACACACAAGTAATATATTTCCGATGATTACTCTTTATTTAGCATATTTTCACTTTCTAACACAAAATAGAAATGAAAATGAAGTCATCACTACTTGTAAAGCAATACACTTAATGAATTGAAAAAAAAGAAGAGCAAAGAGATCAAAATTATATTTTAATGATATTATATAAAAACTACACTAAAATTATGATACGTATTTTTTTATTTTAATTATTATGTTTTAGTCTGTCTGTGTCAGGCACCTATTGTTCATAAAACTTTTAATATTTTAAAAAGTTAAAAATATCTAAAGGGACAGTAAATAAAAAATAATAATTAATTAATAATGTAATGGATTTTACTTTTTCCTTCAAAAAGAGACATAATAAAGTACTTGCTAGCAGCTATTATATTAAAGCCTAATCTAAAAGAGTATCTATTAATAGTACAAACATGAATTAACATATAGATACAGTGAGGACGGTAAATGTTGTCACTTTGAGAAAATTAAATGTCCGTAACCGAAAAAATAAATGTCACTCTGCCAAAAATATTTGTTCCTATGTCGAATATTTTTGGCAGAGTGACATTTATATGGGGAAGATCTATTTTAAGTTCTTATCCATATACAAATCTAGAAATTTGTAAATTGCGCATTGAATGGATAAAGTCATATGACACGCCGATCAATATGCTTCAGAATAATAACCTGATTTAAAAAAGGCTATTATCATTAATAGGACTTATTGTTTACTATTTATTAAGGACTGTATTCATTAAATATAAAATCACTAATTATATGTGTATTTGATTTATTAAAATAGAATAAGAGATAAAGAAGAAGGCTTGTGTGTGTGTCAATGCTGCGACACCCAAACAATACAAAAAAAGATCGATTTGCCTCTTTTTGAATCTAAACTTTATTCGTAGAAACTGCTTACACAAAATGTTTCTTGGACGCATCATCAACATGTCTTATCATTTCATACTTTCACATGCCATATAATAAGCATAATTAGCAATACGCTATAAGTATGATAATGTCATTGGCATATGTCACAAAAAAAAAAAGAGAGGAGAGAAAAAATGAGTACAGTATATTTTCTAATGACGCGTATAGCAAAAAAATAAATAAAAGATGTTTCCACTTAAGTTGGTCTAGAATTTGTATCAAATTCATTGCATTAATAAAAACAAAAAATACAAACAAAGGAAGGGCTCCGTAAATCCGGTTATATTCAGACAAGAGGTACGCATATATTCCGATCCGCTTGTGAAGAAATCTGAATTTGGTAGTGATGTACTCTCTTATCAACAGTTTCTTTTATGTCTATCGAAAAAGCTCTTTTTTTTTTTTGTGTAAAACTTCTATTTCCGTGAAATCCTTACACTTCATTTTTTACGCATTAAAACAATAAAAAAAGGTAAAAAAAAAAAAAAAAAAAAAAAGTACTACATGATGGCATCATATATCAAAATAAGTTGCTTATAATTTTCATATTTTTCTCTCTATCTCTACATTGTGCGTAAATAAAAAAAAAAAAAAAAACGCCATTACAATAGATACAATAACAAATAAATAGTATATTCACTTTACTATTGTCCTTATTATTCCTATATTTTTTATTTTTTTACTAAAATCTCGACAATTAGCCCAAACTCTTATGTTTGTAAATTTTCTGAATGAAATAAATGACATCAACTCTATTTCATTATCCATCTAGCATTAACTATTTTCTTTCTCTCTCTATCCCAACAATGAATTGAAAAAAAACTCTCTCCAACAACAAAAAGGTGTGCACGGGCCCACTTGATCTTATCCTCGCTCTAAAGTATTCAAAAAGGTGTTTTTTTTTTCTTTTTAAAATTTAGGCGTACCCAAGCAGATGAGTGCACTGTTTCACAAAGAAGACTTTGGTCAAGGCCCATGCATCCGCCTCTTGCTTTTTATGTGTGAAACTCTAAAATATTTTTCTGGCGATTCTTCCACGTGTAATTAAGGTGTCTGGACCCTCTCTTTCACTTCTTTCAAAAAAAAAAAAAGATCATTGAATAATAAAAAAAAATCAATTAACTTTATAAAAATCCACTCTAATTTTCTTTTAAAAAAATTTATTATTCATTCCATTCCTGGTAGAAGAAAAGAGTAAAAACTTTTTTTTTCTGTTACTTTTTTTTATTATTATCTTGTATTCAAATATCCCGGGCAATCAATTCGGGATTAAAAGGGCTTTATAGTTGGTCCAAACTCTTATTTTGCTTGTTTCGTTAGGGCTAAAAAAAAGAAATCTAAAGCCAGAGTAACACAGTTTTGCGGTAAGGTGTACTTTGACCCTCAGATGGGCAGAGCCCCAACACAAGCCCAAATAGGATTCAAAGGTACTTTGATCTACTGTGGGACGACTTTCGGTTCTTTTTTTTTTGTTGATGTTGAAAAATGTTTGTATATAAATAAGAGGCCAACTCCTTTTGCTCCCTGTTTTTTTATTGTTTCTTAATTTAAGATTATTTTTTGTTACATATAAATATACTCAATTATTCTCAATCAACCTCTTTTCAATATTTATTCAAAGCAAAAAAAAAAAAAAATGAGTATTTCCATACGCCACCAAATGCAACTTGACGGGTATTATACACCTCGACACATATACCCACTCACCATGGAAAATGTCTCCAAAGTTACACTCGCAGATCCATCCAGTATGCCACTCGCACGTTTTTGCAAAGAAATGGAATCATCCACACACCTCGCATCCACCACCTCTCTACCCCGTCTGACAGATAGTGTGATGGAATCACCTAGACTTTTACCCTTTCCGTATCATAACGATGCCTATTTTCTTCCTACCGCAGAGCATGACTATCCGGGCTATTCAACAGATACATCCTCCATGTCAAGCTCACGTCAATACATGTCATCGCTTGCAAGCGTGAATCGAGGAAATTTTTCAAGATTGCAGACACCCGCTGGACGGGTATCACCCATGCGACAAGAGACCTTTGAGGACTGGAAAAATGAATATGTGAAAGATCAGAAACATTTTATATCGAGAATCAAGAACCGCATCCTGAGGGCCTCCTGCTCCAACAGTAACAGTGCATGGTACAAGAAATTATGGGATAGATTATCGACCACTAAGCCTCAGATCAAAAAGAAGACATCCATGGTGACGCTAAAGCCGTCTCAGTTTGACACTGGCATGCGCAATAGTACATCTTGTACACCTGTCTGGTACAGTCAGTTCCGTTGTAATCCCACACCTCCTCCCACACATTCAGTCTTTTTATCTTGAAACTCTCCCCCTCCCCTTTTTTTTTTCTGTTATATATGACACATTTCGGATGTTGTATAAATCTCTCTCTATGTAAAATGGAATATATATATAATTCTATATTTGTACAAATATACTCTCTCTCCCTCTCCCTCTCTCTTCCCTTGTTTCTTTTCATCTTCTATACGATATCCATTCATTAATACCTCATTTGTATAATTAATCACATCAGGTCATTTTATAATGGCCAATGTACTACCATTTTATTTGATTAAAAAAAAAACTATTACATTTATAAACCTTGTTTTTTTTTTTTTTTTTTTTTTTTTTTTTTGCTTTGCTGAGGCACAAAGCGATCACTGTGTTAGTGCAACATTAAAAATCATTTCAATCTATAAAATCCATCAACACTTTTTGCAGATTATATATACATATATCATGTCTTCTATTCCATATAGTTGATAAAGACTCGGTTTGTATCCAAAAGAATGTAGTTAATTGACTTTTTTCAAAACACGGATACTGTTTATTTTCTTTTATGATTTTGTTTTTTCCTATCTCATTGCACAATGAAAAAGTGTTTGATAAACTCACAATAACAATCAAAATCAATCATAAAGCTACTAGATTTCCCAAACACGTTTCTTTTGTCCATAAAAAAAAAAAGAGCGCAAAAGGATCTTAGCGTTCTTCATGAAAGACGCCCTCTTCGGTCCGAGCTGTCTTTTAAAACCTTTTTTTACATGAAAAAGCATAATTTAAAAAGTGATTCTATATATTAATAAAGTGACATTGAAATATCCGAATGTGAATGGAACATGACGTCGTTTGACAATATATGTATGATTCGGAGAAATCTTAAACTCATCTTGAATCTTTATGTTGATAAAGATCAATTTCTCGAGGGCGGGTAGGAAAGAGAATACTAGAAACACTGACCAAGTTGACTCGACAGTCTAAAACGCTATTTTCCATTTTCAAGGTTTTACAAAAGAGTGTGATGCATGTGCTTTGGAAAAAAAGTCGCGTCTTTAAAATAAAAAAGTGATCAAAGCGTGGATATTGTTTTTTTACTATTGCCACTATATAAATACGGGATTTCTGTATATTTATACTACTTTATTTAATTTTTATTTATTTTTCTATGTGTATGTATTTTATATATATATATATATTATGCTTTATATCTCGACATGTAATTCTGCCAATCATTCAAATGAGGTATATCATTCTTGATCTCACCATCAATATAGTTAGGAGGGCGTGCGGAATTGAATTTAAATTGGTAAAGTCCACAAGCGTTACATAGTGTTCTATCCCCCATAGGACCAGCCCGAATGATGGTCGTCATAAATGGAGAGCAGCCACAATTGGCACATCGCCATGTACTATCCATCAGTTTACTGGGGACAGGTCGTGTAACATTATTAAATGGTTGTTGCTGAGGGGCAAACGTGACAGGACTTGGGGAGGCGGATTCCTCTTCAACGAGCTGACCGGATGTGAGTGAGATACCGGCGGCTTCGGCAGCAATGTTCATGCGTGCCTTCATGGCACTGCGTCGTTGATTGTGTATGCTGGGTGAATCTGAGGTTTGCATGCTCTTCATGAACTGTTCGTCCGTCATGTCTTGTTCAGGGGGTGAGGCAAAGACGGTACGGAAGGTGGGGAGGGGTTCACGGTCGGGGAGTGCTACGCCTCTTCTACCACGAATACCTCTTCTCTTACGTCTATAGTATAATAATGTACAATTAAGGTTTCTATTTCTATTCATCGAATTATACCAAAAAAAAAAAAATACCTTGCTTCTCGGATACGTGTTTTTTCAATCTTTGCCACTTCAGCATCAGATAATTCTATTAAAGAAGGCGTAAAGTTGTCCACCAACTGATTCTCCCGAACAATGGTATGAACAGATGGTAGAAAGCTACGTTTTAAACTATCATCCTCAATATCATCATCCCCAAACTCATATCCAGTGAGTAAAAGTGATTTTTGATATATGTGCACCTGTTCACGAATAGAATGAGCAATAGCAGTCCTATTATTGCAAACAAATAAGATGAGTTTTTCGCATGTACTATGTATTTTTTTTTCAATTTGTATATAACTCACTTGAACTCCCCTCCTAATCCTAGTTCTATTGCCATTGTGGATGCAAATGCTTCAGGTGAATTCTCTTGACAGTTTATATCCCATTCGAATTGATCTACCAGAATCTTATTTCCTACAATGATATCAAGCTATATAAAGTCATGTTATTCATTCAACTCTCATTATCATCTTCATTATTGTCTCTCTCTCTCTCTCTCTCTCTCTCTCCTTTTTAATGCTACCTTTATTAATGTTCTTAATTCCAATTGTTTTCCTGGTGCTTTCTTTTCATCTTCCAATTTTACATCCACCATCAACCCCTCTCCTTCTTCTTCTCCTTCTTGTCGTTGTTTCTCCTCTTCCTCCTCCTCTATTGGCGTTGATGATGGTATATTTTGATTCTCTTTATCTGATAAGGACTGCTTCAATTCATCATATTTACGCTTTCTCTGATCATCATTCTTTGGTGTTGTGATCATACTAGAAGCATTCAAAAAGTAATCTTGGATCTGTTCTTTAATACTTGCAGCAATCATAGGTGAAAAGCCTGAAACAGGCAGACGTAAATCTTCACAAATCACTTCAGCAAACTGATCAGGTGTTACCAGAGACTCTAAGTAATAATAAAATGGATTAACATTCCATTATTCATTATTGTTTTATTATTATTTACCATTCAAGTTCCATGTAAAGGTATCTCTCAATCTATATCCATCATTCTCTAAATCCAATCGAATAGGAACTAAAGTGTCCTCCTTCTCGGCCTGTTCCTTTAATGATTCATTCGAACTAAAACAAACAACAACAATCAATAAACAACAATCATAATAAAAATAAAAATAAAGAAAAAGAGAAAACACTCACAATTTGAAAATAGCATGATGTTGTTTCTTCTTCTTTCTATCCCCTGGAAACACCACTCTACTATGGACTCCTGTCTTTCCATTTCCATAATTATCATACCCTTTACCAAACGTAGTGATACCTCGACTCTGCATTCTAACCCTTCTCTCATTATTTGCAACATCAATCTCGTGTTTCTTCACCTGGGCCAATCCCATGTGTCGTTTATGCTGTGTATCCAATGTCTTTTGGTAGACATGGTCGCGTTCAATGTACTCCTTTAGGTTCTTTTTGTGTGTTCGGCTTTCGATAGTAGTTGTTTTGACAGGTGGCATCTTTGGTGCCTGTTGCTGCTGGTCCAACTGGGGTCGTTGAGGCTGCTGTTGAAGGCTGAGCTGTTGTTGCATTTGTAAGTGCTGCTGCTGTTGCTGCTGCTGTTGCTGTTGCTGTTGCTGTTGCTGTTGCTGCTGCTGCTGCTGCTGCTGCTGTAACTGCTGTTGTTGTAACTGCTGCTGCTGCTGTTGCTGGAACTGCTGCTGAAGCAACTGCTGCTGTTGCTGTTGTTGTTGTTTTAAACGAAGATCCTGTTGTTGCTGTGGATGTTGTTGTTGTTGTTGTTGTAGATTAGGGGCAGACATGGGTATTCTTTGAGGCAGGACACCAGCAGTAGCAGTTAAGGGCCAACCAGGAGGACTACTTTGCTGTAATCCTTGTGGTGGTTGTGGCTGTGGCTGGGACTGAGTATTTCTTTGCTGCATGTACATTGCAGCCAAGCGTTGTTGATGAGCTTGTTGTTGTTGTAGAGTAAAGTTACGCTGCATTATTTATATACACAGAGGAAGAAGAATAAAAAAGGACGCGAAATACACACACACACACACACACAGACAGAAATATATATATAAAGAAAAAGAGAAAAAAGAGGGGCAGAGAACAAAAAAAAAAAAAAAACCAATTAATTTTGGTTACCAGTTTTTTTTTTCTTTTTTTTTAAATTGACAAAATGCGTCACCATCATTTTTCAACCAATAAAATCAAAAGCGTATTTGATGGACACTTTCTTGTCTATCTTTTGTATTCAATTGCATAAAGTCTTGTTTTTTAATAATGATTTACACTCAAAAAGAGGTTCTATTTTTTGATTTTTTTTCTTTAATGAATTTAAGGATATAATCTAAGAAGAAGAAGGCTTTTGCTTTTGGAACTGTGCACCGGGGATGTTTGAAGGATGGAAAGTGCGCTAAATATAAAACAGTTTGTAAGTTCTCTTTAATGATAAAAAGGGAGGGATTCTTCTTTACCTGAGCATCAGAATAAGCAACACCAATACCCCAACCAGTGGCAATAGCAATAGGCCAACTACGCTCTAATATTGATATATAAACATTAAAACACGCTTTTTCAATCCAATCCAGTTGTTGTATCACTAACTTACTCTTGAATAATAATGCAGAAGCGACAATACCAACACTCAAACCGAGTCCAGTCTTGACAACAAAGTTGGAAATGGTATGATCCCACTATATATTGTTACATACATATATTAAAGCAAATTAGCACTCGATTCAGTTGAATAAGCTAGTATCTCACCTTCTGTTGTAAGAGTTCTTCACTAGCGATCTTGTTTTCGGTTGACATGATGTAATTTAGGTGGATGACAATAACAAAGTAATAAGAAAAAAAAAAAACGGCTTGACCTTCAACAATCTGACCTCACTTAAATGACCCCCGCGAAATTTGACTATTCGCACACACAACAACATTGAGTTGGTTAGTGACGTAGTTTTTTCTTTTGTAAGTAGATGTTGAATTGACCAATAAGATACAAGATCTTGATCCCCCTTTTTTTTTATTATTTGTTGATCTTCGAGAATAGTGTAGTTGTTCTAATACTAATTGGAGAGAACTTTGATATCACTATTTCAAGTTTATTATTATTCTACATTTTAAATATTCATCGCTTATGCAAGAATGGAGTCTGTTTGCAATTTCCTTTTGGTATAATAAACATATTGAGCATAAAGAAGTAAATCCAAAAATAAGGTGCATGAACTCCCAAACATATAAGGAAATGCCTCTGAAAATTCCTTTTCTGTTCTACCAGGGTGAAGTGCAATACTTGCTCCATACGAAAAATTACCGGCCAAGGCACAAATAAAGAGCAAATTCGAGATACCCTCGACCGAGTGACGCTTCAAGTTTTTGAAGAGTTGAGGAAAACGTGCCGCAATATCAAGTGAGACACAGCTCCAAGCTAGTATGAGACCATACGAGATCGCATTACCACTACTACTGCTAGGTGCTACGATCGAGTTGGCAAGAGTCCATCGAGATGGCATGCCAAACAACATGAATCCCATTAGCGCCGTTGCTGATGTCGTCTTTTTTGAAAATGAGCCATAATCACTCGATGCCAGAACTGTTTCTAGTATTGGATCCTCTTTTACTCTCTTTGTTTTTCCATAATAAACGTATTGTGATATTAATATCACATCACTTGCTATAAATATGAGTTGTAATAAGATTTGTGAAAACATTTGATGATTGAGAAAACATCCCAAAAGAGTTCCCAAGTCGCCTATAATACACATTTTATCAGATCATTTCATTCTTAGTATCACTCTCTCTCTTTCTTCCATACTAGCAAGCCAAAAAAATAAAAGATAGATACTAAGCCCATCTGCTGATTGTAACTTGTAGTTTTCCTTTATTTGTCTAAATATACTGTTAGATTCTTCACAGTCTGTTGTTGTTAAGGGGTTTTCTTACGGGATGTGTGCACTCAACCAGCAGAATATCGATAAATAACCAAAAAATAGACTGAGTGCATCTCTATAACCGTAAATACAGGAGCCAAAGATGTACTATTCTTTGATTTTTTTTATATCATTTTTAATGAGTCCGTCTTCTTGATATACCTTTTGACTTACATAAATCCAAGGAATATATGGTGGTAAATTATCTATTGGTACACACTCCATCATACTGTATGATAATCTATGCAGCCAAAAAAAAAAAAAGAAGAGAGAGAGTCGGAAGAAACGGATTTATTTATTTTTGAAAAAGGCAGTACTTTATTTTGTTGATGCCGTACATGTTTTTTTTCCAATGATTTTGCGCTTTTTGTTTATTTTTATAATACAAAATATACAGAAAATCGAAAAATAGACACGCAAAAAAAAATCGGGGTGCGCAAATTCATTGGAAAAAACAGTAATGCTTTGATCCAATCAGGTTACTTTTGAGTGTGTTATAGCTTAATTGATCAAAGTCAATACAAATGGCTCTTGTTCTACACTCTCAAAATATATTCAACTAAACATAAAGTATAAACTAGACAGATAGCAATAAGAAATAGTTTGTTCAAATATCACACTTTTGAGCAATATTCATAGTGTTCATTACCTAAAAGAGCATGGATTTGTTTGTGTTACACAATGGAATGACAGCTCACATACTGTTTATATGTATGAATGAAATCATAAACGAAACACCTTTCAAATGTTATATATAGGCTTCATCAAATAGCCTAGATTTGATTTGTCATCCATCATTTATATTACTAATCGCGAGATTAGTAACAATAATAATACTGTTAGATTCAAGAATGGATTATAAATATGTCAGGTATACTCTTCATATATTTATTATCGATATTTCACTGCATAAAAATAAGAGGTTTCATGATGCAACACCCTTTCATTTCCTAAACAAAATCCATGTAAGTTATACAAGGAAATGCATAATAAAAGCATGTTGACTCATCATAAGTCAGTGGTTATTTAGCTCAGGTTAAGTTTTCGAGTGATGTGTAGAAAAACAAAACAAAAAAAAGTCTGTTGAATACCACAAATCTATGAATACTTCTATATCATACACCTTAAAATAAGTCTTTGTTTTCTTGACGATGAGTTACGGTATATATATTTTTGTATAGATAGATTGAACGCGTTAAAGAAAGAGAGAGAAACCATATTCATATCATGGATGCTGCTTCTTTTTATTCCATCTATTTTATCATACATATCCATGGTATAAAAAGTACAATGCTCAAATTTTAGTCTAAAATTATAACAAACATAGTGAGTGATGCAATTCTTTACTGATCAATGATAACGTAATAAAGTAAAAAGCAAAAAAAAAAGGGAGGGTTCTATTTTAGTCCTTCTTTCCGAGAGCAAATTTGTACTTTTCCATAGCTGTATTTAATAGTTTTAGCTAAATTGGCGCATTTAGAAATCTCAGTAATCCTTAAATAGATAAAGAAAGATATTTAAATAAAATAAAAAGTAAATATACAAATATATTAAGTGAACTGTAGTTATCATATCTTTTTTTTTTTTTTTTTTTTTTTTTTGCACAATAAAGTTCAAAGGAAAACATGACAAAAAGTTGTTTTTGTAAAAACTTTTTTAGTTTTATTGAACCGAGTCAAAAAAAAAAAGTGGTGCTACCAGTCAAAACCAAAGATGGAGATATAAATAAAAATACACAGACAGACATTACCAATCATTTGGAATGTAATATGAGCTTGGAGTTTCCTACTAAGGTCAATGGAACTGATTAAAAATCTCCTTGATATTCATAATAGTAACTTAATATTATTTATACGATAAAGGTCTTATGAGTGTGTATCGGTGTATACATATTCATAGAAGTAAAGAAGGAAAAAAAGGAGACTAGTAGAAAAGTAATAGTTCCCTTTTTTTCATTTCATTTTTTTTTAAAGAACTTGGTTGATGGTGTTGCCAGGTTATGATTGGCAAAAGTAAAATCTTTGAGATAAATTAGCGTGTTACGAAAATAAACACCGACAAAAGTGGCAATGCTTTTTTTCCCGTACCTTTGTTTTTAGTGAGAGAGAACAATCCTGACAAATGCTTTCTCAAAATGACTAACTTTTTTATTAAAGTAAAGTGCTTTTCTCTCTCTCTTTTGTGACATTGGCTTTTTTTTCTAAATAAAATATATCAGATATGACAACATCATTTCGCGGAAGTCAGACTTCAAGGGACCCCCTCCGTGCATCTAAATACACGCAATTGCTGCGTTTTTTTAAAAATAAAAGAACATTATTAATAAAATGAAAAATAATCATTGGCTAAACCATTTGATGCTCCGAGTTATCAAGATATTTCTGAGTCATGATACTCTTAAACGGGAAAAAAAGATAACAACCTTTTTCTTTTCCCGCATGCCCTTTAAAGCTCCGTGTAAAACCCCCCGTCACAGCAATGGGAATCGGGCAAAAAAAATTTTTTTTTTTATATAAATACCAAAAAAAAAAAATTACTAAATAAAATTTTTATTTTACTCAGTGGAACCTCTTTTAGTAATATGATGTCCTTTACAAGAAACCTTGCTGCTACCCCCTTTGCTCGTCGGTTATTTTCAACCACAGTTGCTCGTCATGCGTACTATACTAGCTCTCTTGTGACAGATCAAGTTGTCAAGACGGATCCTCATGCCAAGCTCTATGATTTTAGAAGCGATACTGTTACTGCCCCTACTGATGAAATGTTTGATATTATGAAGGCTGCTTCTCGTAATGATGATGTCTTTCAGGTAAGAAACGCATATATATACACATTTACAAAGCTTAGTTCCTGGGCTTTCTTTGTTTAAGCATTAAGCACTGTTTGTTTACCTGTTTTTTTTTTGCTTCTACGTAGGAAGACAAGTCTGTAAACGAGCTCCAAGACTATGTTGCTGAACTTACTGGACATGAAGCTGCTATTTTCTGTACGAGTGGTACCCTATCCAACCAACTCGGTCTTCGCACCCACTTGGTCACCCCTCCTCACTCTGTTGTCTGCGACTCCCGTGCTCACGTCTACATGTGGGAAGCTGGAGGTATCGCCGTCCACTCCCGCGCGTCTGTCTCTCCAGTGATTGCTTCCAACGGTATCCACGTTACCACCGAGGAGATTGAGAGCAATATCTTGGGAGAGGACATCTACTCTGCCCCTACCCGTGTGGTCTCTCTTGAAAACACCTTGAATGGTATGATTTTCCCTCTTGAGGAAATGCAAAAGATCTCTGAGATGGCCCGTAACCGCGGTCTCAAGATGCACCTCGATGGTGCTCGTCTCTGGAACGCCTCACAAGAAACGGGCATCTCGCTCAAGGAATACGCAAAGCACTTTGACTCTGTCTCTCTCTGTCTCTCCAAGGGTGTTGGTGCCCCTATCGGTTCCATCTTGGTTGGTAATGCAAAATACATTGATCGCGTCCGCTACTATCGTAAACTCTTTGGTGGTGGATGGAGACAGGCCGGTTGCATGGCCGCCGCTGCTAAATACAGCATTGAAAACATTGTTCCCACCATGAAGGAAACACACAATTTGGCAAAGTACCTCGCTGATTCATTGGTGAGTCTCGGTATTGACCTCCAGTTACCTGTGCACACAAGCATGGTCTTTATTGATACTACCCGTGCTGGTCTTGACATTCAACGCGATTTAATCCCTGCTTTGGCCCAGCGCAACATCAAGATGGGTGGTATGGGAACCAAGGCTCGCATGGTGTTGCATCATCAAATCGATAAAGAAGGTGTCGACTCTCTCCTTGAGGTGGTCCGTGACGCTATCGCTGCTCGTCAGCAAGAGGAACCAAGCCGGCATGCTTTGAGTCAATCTGCTTAAATTTAGTTTTAAGTAAATCACTCATAAGTATACCATCTTTCCTCTTCATATATCTTTGTGGCATTGAGCATTACACGATAATTTGCATATATTATTATTAGTAAATAATAATAATTTTAATAAATAAATATATTTTCAACATTGTATAAATTAATCATCATATGGCTTTTGTAATGAGGCTTTTTTTTTCTCTCAGATAATGTAATATTAATAATCAAAATGACTCAATGATGAGTGTATTTATTTGATTCTTTATTTGGATTACATAAGATACATGCGTTCCACAGTCTTGTACGATTTTTTTTCATCCAATCACAATTGATAGATTTTAAGCAGAATTATAGAAATTGCATAATAGCACTTTCACAATATTTCAATTCACTGGTTTTATAACTTTATAAGTATAGTAATCTTTTACTATTCTATGGTCAACGAGTAAACTTAATGTCTATGCGGACACTGCCTTCTTTCGCCAATGAACGAGCACATAGTAAATACTATATGTTACATATAGAAACCTCCTTAAAACGACTCTTAACATGTTCCTGCTGTATTTATTTCTCTAAAACAGCTACTTCAACATATCACCTTTAGCAAGTAAAAAAAAGAAGAAAAAAAAAGAAAAACAATTTTATTATTGTTTTAAAAACAAAAATCTAAGTGTCTAGTGTATGCATGTAATATATGAAAAAAAGAGGGTAAAAAAAAGCACAAAATAATATCTAATGACGATGGGCAGCAGTCAATTGAATATCACCTTCACCACCATTCAAAATAACCTTCACCTTCTCCTGATACATTCTCAAGTCTTGTCCCATAACAGTGACCTTGACCTGAACATCCTTTGTATTATCCAAAGTATCCTCGTTTTCCACAGGTGTCAATGTCCAACGACCAAAAGCATGATTCACAATAAACAGTTTACCCTCATCCAAACGAATGAAACCCTTAATACGATAAATATCTTCCTTTGGCATTGTCTTGAGGATGGCCTCAAAGGCATCTAATTTAAGATTTCCCGTAACACCACTGGTGCTTTGAATGATCTGAATCAAATCCACCTCGTTTTCCTGATGATGAGGATCAAAGGGCATATCCTCCAATTTGCCCCCCTTGTTATAAGCAACCTTGAAGAGCTGTGTATCAAGACCAAAGACAAGATCAGGTGATACACCATGCTTATCGATATTGACTTTGGGTGTATCTGTGTTCAATACATTGACATGATCAATCACATCGTCCATCTGACGTTCATTTAGGGAATCATGCTTGTTGAGCAAAATGACATCAGTGTATTGTGCCTGTAATTTGGCTGTGTAACTGGTGTCTTCGTATCCACGGAAATTTTCACAATCGATGACGGTAATAATAGAATCTAAAACAAATCCATCTCCTTCCATCTCACGAATCTGCCAGGCAATAGGTGCTATTTTGAGTGTACACACATTAGCCCCCCTTTAAGTCTAACAATAAAAAAGAAAGAAAAAAAAAAACTTACCAGGAAAAGCTGAGCCACTTGTTTCAACAATGATTCTATCAGGGTTGTATTTTTCTGCAAAATAAATAAATAAAAAAAAACAGGTATATATAAATAAAGGTACAATACCCTCGGTTTTATTTTATTCTGTTTACCTCTTAATTCCTCGAGTGCCAACTTCATTTGACCTACAAGGACACAGCAAATGCAGCCATTGACCATTTCTTGCACACCAACATTGGTTTCCTTTGCTAGTTGACTGTCGACTATTTTTTTTTTAATAAACTATATAAATACCAACTAACCAGAAGTCTTTATACAAATACAATACCAGCAATATCGCCAAATTCATTTTTCAATAAACAGACTTTATAGTTTTCGGGAACACGCTTCAACAAGTTCAAAATAGTCGTTGTTTTACCTTTTTTATAAAAAGAGTTAAGATAAAGTAATGATAAAATGATAAAATGATTTACCACTTCCTAAGAAACCAGTGAAGACAGTAACAGGCAAAGGCTTAACAGAAGAAGGCATATCGTATATATTTGGAGTGGAAAAAAAGAAACAGCAAAGAAAAATATAAAGTGTTTAATTTTAAACCATTTTTTTTTAAATGCCGTTTTGGGTTTCACAAAAAGTTTCAGAAAGAGACCAATGCTCTATTATCAATTGGACTTAGAAAAGGTGGTTTGTACATCCTTTATTGTATTTATGGCCTCAACTACAATTAATCATAACTTGGACAATGTGATGTGACTGTTTTATCTTTTTTTTTTTTTGACAACTTTCTTTCCTCAACCAACGCTCACTTTGTCTTTGTGTTTGGGCAAAATACCAAATTGCGATCAGTATGATTGCATTTCTGCCAATCCTGAAAGCCTAAGAACGCACAAATAGGATTACCATGCAGCCATTGTTTACTGTGGAGAAAGTACAGTATTATGTCCCTGTTTTGTCCTTTTTTTTGGGAGAAGTTTTCTGCTTTCGCACATCGTTATCGTTTGTAGGTTCGACACCTATAAACAGGAATGAAAAAGACGTCGCTTGCCCAGTGTGTTCTAAAAAAAACATTTATATAATAGATTAGATAAATAATGGTACAATCTCTAATAGGTACTACAACAGGTAGTAGTAAGATCAGGTCGGAAAGTAAAAATGTATTTCGACAAATATGTCAAATACGACAGTCTCAAATTGACTATCGGTTCAAGCACTTGCAATTTCCTTGTCACCTCCAGCATTTGTCTCGACATCATCTCTGTTAATATAGAGTCAACCGCCACAAAACACCGGGTTATTTATTGATGTTAGCTCCATCGCAGCTTGCAAAACTCAGCTGTCAAATTCAACGCTTTTCCGTTCCCAGCTAATGCCTTCCATGTACTTGCTCAGGCAGGTGAGAAGCAAATTCGATAATTTGTCTACCTACACCATATGCCGGTTGGTTTCAATGACTGCCTCGCAGCTGGAGTCACAACCGTTGACAATCTGGACACTGTCAGATCAAGAATCGAGTCAGACATCCATCTCCCAAAAAAAGGTTGCTTCATTTGCTTTTCAAGGAAATTGCAACACAAGTCATCAAACAGGGGGGAGATGGTGTGTTCAAATTGGATGCATTGCATAAAACTGATCAAGAAAACGAAAGAGATCGGTGGTTGATAATATATTGAGAAAATTTCGCAAACTCTTCAATGATCAAGATCAAATCACCATTGCTTAACAGTCAGTTGACAGATTTGGCAGACAGCATCAAAATCAAGCGAGAAAACGATAAGAAGATCCAACTTATTGGTAAAGTGCTATACAATTAGATATCAGTTCTTTTTTCTATCTAATCTCTACATCGCTATTGCCCTCATCCCATCAGTCATCAAAAGAACAGAACGGACGATTGATTTGTGCAATAAAATCTTACAATGGTCCTGGTTTTTTTTTTTTTTTTTTTTTTTTTTTTTTTTTGTTTTTTTTTTCTCTTTTTTTTTTTTTTTTTTTTTTTTTTTTTTGCATCAGTTTGATCTCTCCTTGTGCTTATTTTTTTATTGTTTTTTTTTTATTTTTATTAATAAGATGTACAAAGTTGAATAAATGATTATATATGTATAAAAAAAATTAATGGTGTTTCTGTTTCTTCTCCCTGATAGCAAGCTTATTTAATGTCTGGATATCCCCCTCTCTTAATAATTCCTGTTCACGAGAGGACTGTTCCCCCTCTTTTCGCATGGCAGGAAACTCTTTCTTTGGCAATTCTTCCTCTTCTTCATCATCTTCGAAATAACCATTCACCAAATGACGAATACGGGGACTAGCAGGCGCAGACAGAGGCTTAGGGATCTTGACATGGATCTCCTCTTCCTCCTCCTCATCATCATCGACAAACGAGTCAGGGTAGGCGCGACGAAGGGCAAGTTGACGTGCCTTGATGTACTCAAGACCCATGCGTTTCCAATCGAGTAAATCAGAGAGTCGTTCTGTGCGATTTCTTTGATTGATGCGTTGGCGGCGGGTTTTTTGACAGAAACGGAACATTTGTTCGCTTAGCTGTTGAATGGATTCTTCGATCGATTTGAGTCGTCGATCAACGATGTAGATACCATAGTCTTCACAGTTTTCGATGTTTTCATCCATAAAGCAACCAAATCCTGATAGACTATAGGAAACAAAAAAAAGTTAGATTTGTTTTTTTCTGTTTTTTTTTTTTTAAAAAAAAAAAGAAACTATTTGTTTTTGCTTTCAGTATTACTTTGTGGTGATAGAAGGTACGCCCATAACGGTACACTCAGCAGGTGTATAACCCCAAGGTTCATAATAAGAAGGAAAGACACCAAGATGACACCCACGAACAAAATCCTCATAATCCAAGCCAAGTAAAGGGTTATTTGCATTCAAAAACTCGGGATGGAAAATAGTCTTGACACGATCTTCGGGTTTATTGTAAAGAGAGAGTCTTCTGATCTGATTTATAACAGGATCCGTCGCATCATCCACCATATTATGTGTCACAATAGGGGGTAAGTTTTGATTTTTCAAGGCAAACACGCGTCGTTTCAGAAGCACCTTGTCCTCATCCGAGAGAAACTGGGCAGGATCCAATTCCCCACCTCTTAGGGCACCCTCATAGATGCGCTTACCGATACGGCTTTGGATTTCATTTACAGTCTCTCGCAACTGTTTTGTAACGGCTTGTCCTTTCAGGGCCTCCACGTTGAAAGAACGTGTGGATCCGGGCATAATGATAAATGCAACAACAGTTGTGTTTGATTTGGCTGCTTTCAAACGATCATTCAAACCTAAAATAGGAAAAATAAATAAAAAAAAACCAATAAAAAAATCTCAAACTTACGACCAAGAGATTCTACAAACATGTCTACACCCTTATTTCGATACTCATAACGGCCAGCAGTAAAGAAGTAAACGGTATTTTCCAAATCGAAATCATAATGTCCATAAAAGTGACCACGGACAAAGTCATTGATCTTTTCCTTTGCTATTGCATGTTTATTTTGAAACTCATGTACAGCCTGGAACTTGACCACATTCAAACCGTTTGGTAAAACACCATCTTTTTTTCATACAAATGAGTCAACTGACCTTCACCCCACTCCTTTTTTTTTTTTTTCTTACCTGGTTTACGCTTCAAAAGATGCTCACTTTCATAGGCAGTAATATGACTTACGGTCGTAAAAACATCAGCACAATGAGCAGCACCTCTTTCAATACAATAACGATGATAGATGCCACGTTTACCCGCCTCTTGATCCACATCAAATTCTCGAAGATTATTATAGAAATCCACCGAGCCGGCACACAAATAGCGTCCCAGTAACGTTGCATGTGTTGTAAAGATGGTTGTCACATCAATCTTGCGTTTCTTGATCAAGGGGATACTCACACCGGCCAGCCATTCGTGAAAATGAGCAATAATGGCAGGATGGGGCGAACCAGAGCTAGGCTCACTATACTGGAAAGAAATAGGAGAGAGGGAGGGGGGGGATAAATACCAGGTATCTCATTTTTAAATTGATTCATTTTTTTTTGTTACCTTTGCTGCAAGATCACCGAGAAACCATGTTACCAAATATCCAAACAAGATAGCTTCATTGGTTTCCTGATCACTTGGAGGACTTGGAATACCCGCCACACGCCAAAGATCCCCCTTCCATTCATCCAATTTCCCATACATGCAACCTGTATCAAACAATAAAACATAGGGAGAACCCTCCACAAGCCATCGACCAAAGAGGTATTTTACACCATGGGCCGACATGGAGGTCAAGGTGTCCTTGAGGGGACCAGCTGGTGGCTCGATCGCCTCCACCTCCATTGGCGCCGTAGTGTAGGAGAGTGGGCCAATGAGACAGTAACGATCGCCGAATTCACGTACGGTGACGGGGACCTTGGTTTTAATAACGGTATAAATACCACCCACTATTATCCTGGGTTAAAGATGTATATCTACATATGGGTCAAAACGCGTTTTACCTTTGTTTGCAACTTCCCATGCAATTTCGAATAAAAGAGGATTGTAAACGTCTCGTTGAGGGGCCATAGTGTGGGATGAAAAAAAAAAAAAGAAGAAAAGAATTTGTTGAACGAAAAAGAAAAGGAGAGAAATATATTCTCTGCGAAAAAAAAGAGCATTATATATATATGGCCTGAATATATTGTCTTTCTCTTTCTCCCAAACGTCATGATTCCCAACATTAAGCTTGATTGGGGTGATATAGTGTAACATATTCTCACGAATAAAAAAAAGTATCCATGTTTCTTTTTTGATCCCTTTTTTTTTTTATTGTTGTTGTTGTTGTAGTAGTATTTATAAATAAACGATGCTGTATGAACCTATTATGTTGAATGTGTTCATTAAAAAGATCATTTTGATCCTTATCGATTCCTTTTTGAATTGGTTTTATTTTCGTTTTTAAATTGTATAATAGGAAGTATGGCGATTCATCCGATTAGATAGGCTATCATTTATGGATTGTGTACAACAGAATTATTTTTTTACGTAATAAAAGTAATATGTTTTGTTTCAATTCTTCGCTTTTATTCAAAGTATTCGCATTTATAAACGCAATTGTAACAATTCACACTTGTTATATATACATACTAAGCATTGTATTATAAAATACGTTTTTAATCATCTTAAATGAATAATCTCTGTTTTCGACAAGATATCGGATCTTGTCCCTTCTTTTTTATTGTTACACTTTCTATTTTATTATTGTTTTATTGTTTTTTTTTTTTTTGCTCACCCCATTTTATTTTATGGTAATTTTTAAAAGAAAATAAGAGTTCATTCATTCATTTTATGAATTGTTTGTAGGGAACTCTTCCTTATTTTATCTTATTTTATGCTGCTTATCGATTGATTGAACTCCGTTTACTCCACTTCAAGTGTTTAAAAAAGGAAATGGTCTTTTTGTAATACACTTGTTTGTTTAAACTCATCAATAAAAGACATATAATTGCATTATTTTAACTTTTCGGAAAATGTTGTGGGAGTTTTTTTTTTTTTTTGCTTTCTTGGGTTTGTTAATCTTCCCAATCAGCTTTTGGATGTTTAGTCTCCTTTAAATACTAATCATTGCCTTATTTAGTAAAAGTGAAATAAATAGAACTGATATTCTTACGTAGAACAAGTGAATAAATACACTTTGCAGATCAAAAAGCTGTTTGTTCGGATAAACCAAATAAAGCAACACAGATCAACTCAACAATTCTGTGTGTGTGTGTGTGTGACGATGTTTGAATTGAGTATAGTTTTTTTCCCATATTGCTTTTGTTTTATATATTTATTTTTTTGGCTTTCTATAATTAGAATGTCGTTTTTTACAAATATTGTAGGTTCAATTCATTCTGCTGTTGATTCAGTTGTGGATTCCTACAAAACATCTCAGACATTTCCAAACACTGTCATTAGAGTGGGTGGACACTATTTCAAAATCAAGAAACTCTTAGGCGAAGGGTAACATTGTACATTGTGTTGAATACTCTCTCTCTCTTTCTTAATACAGTGTTGTTATTAGTGGATTCTCCTTTGTTTACCTGGCAGAAGATGAGCAAAGGCATCTGTATGCAGTCAAAACTATTCGCTGCAAGATGGGTAAAGAAGTAGCTGACAATGCCAGACGAGAGGCATTGATACTTTCCCGCTTTAAACACAAGAATATCATTCAGTTAGTGGTAAGCATAGTAGTTGGAAACAAGTAAAAGTAACTGTATATCAAACAGTAGTTTTTATACAAGTGTAATGGATTAGGATATGTGTATGATTAAAGAAGAGGATGGTACAAAGACAATATATATCATTATGCCATTTTATAAGGTACAGATGAAGAGATTATAGTGGGGGTGATGGTATTGACAAACATGACTTTAGAATGGCAATATTCAGGATATGATTGATAACAATAATGTGACTGGAAATGCTTTTGAAGAGAAGGAAATGTTACGTTTATTTAGAGATATTTGCGTATCAGTAAAGGTGCTTTCCATGTACAAGAACAGAGCTGGTCAGTCTATACCTTGGGCTCACCGAGATATTAAACCTGCGTGAGTCACTTGCCCACTTTAAATAAATATATATACAAGTAATCACTAAACAAATTCATCCATTTCTTCAAACTATTGTAATACATGCAGGAATGTACTTATTTCAGACGATGGAACAACACCTATACTAATGGATTTTGGCTCTGCAAGACCTGGACGTGTTCATATTACAAATAGAAAAGTAGCCTCGGAACAGCAAGACGATGCAGCTGAAAATTGCTCCATGCCTTACAGAGCACCTGAACTCTTTGATGTAAAAGTGGAAACAATACTAGATGAAAAAGTAGATGTATGGTCCTTGGGATGTACCCTATTTGCCATGGCATATGGTGAATCACCCTTTGAAATGACCATCAATCAGCAAGGTGGTTCTATAGCCTTGGCTGTACTAAATAGACAATTTTATTTTCCCCAATCCAAAAGAGGACTTTATTCACAACAAGTACAAGACTTGATTGCTTGGATGCTTACTGTTGATCCAATTAAAAGACCCGATATTTCAACAGTTTTAGAAAGAATGAATAAATTATTATAGTGCTTTATATTATTATTTAATCAAAATCAGCTTCAAACAAGACTTCTCGGTCTGATCTAACTTGTCCTGCTGGTACCAAATCCCATAATTGATTTACATTGTCATAACCAAACTTTTTGTGATACAAAATAACACGAGTGCCATCTGCAGTCATATTGTTCTTTACATCCAACACCATGTGACGATCTGCTAAGACATAAATGTATCCATTGCTGTATCCCCATCTTTGGTTATTGGCATCAGCTATGAGCTTACGATCATATTGGCAGATGAGTGCACTGTCTACTAGTGGTCCTCCTCTTACGTCAAGCACTTTAGCAGAGGTTTTATTTACAATGAAGCCATCCTTATCATTATTATATATCATTAATGCATGAATATATTATTATTATTATTATTATTGCTTACCTGATAATACCATAGTTGATTATCTCGATCATCATTATGCTTGGGTGTCCATATTAATATCTTTCCATCATTCTATGTATATATTTAGGTTATTAAGTTATTATTATTATGATATATATAATTATATATTACTTTAGTTGAAGCACCATCGACTATATATTAAAAATATAAAGAGATATTATATATTATGCTTTACCATTGTTGTCATTTACATATTTATGTTTACCATCAATTACTTTTCCAGAATTACGAGCCTTAATGTAAAAGTAACCAGCAGGGAAATCCTCCATGTTGTTTACAGTAAGATGCAGAGAATAAAATAAAACAAAAGATTAGAAATAAAAATAAAGCTGTAAAAGTGTAAAACTTTTACTTTATTGGACAAAAAGATCGGGTTATATTTCCAACATATTTGATTGGATCACTTTTGAATACAGGAAAAAGCTAATGATACCCATTTTCTTCAGAGTCATGATGGTATCTCAAAGTAAATGCATCAGTAGAACGATGTTCATTTATTGTTTACCTTTGTTTTTCTTGAGTCATTCTGCATATTGAATTCTTGTTGTTGAACGTGTCAGCACAATGGGTTTACTATAATAGCTGTGGTACTTGTGCCACATACTCCCATCGCGTAAATTATGGCACAGTTACTTGATCAATAGTTGACGTTGGAAAATCGACCCTTATAGTCAACCAGAGTATATTCACCTCATCTTTTTTGAATAAACCATCTCTTTCAGACTTTTGTCTTGCAAAACGCGCGTTACTGCGTAACATCACTTGCATAGATTACTTATATGTTGTCAAACTAAAGTGGAATCATGAAAAAAAAAGTGAATGGAATCATTAATAACGTAAAGAGATTAGATAACAAACATAAACAGTAAAGTATTCTTTAACCTTTTGTTATAACTCGATTGCCTTCATTTCAAGTTTAACATGTTACCATTTCTTATTCTTTATGTTAGAAAAGTATTTATTAAAACAACTCAAAAGAACAACTTTAGATAAGACAAAAACAAGACTTTATTTATTTATTGATAAGAAAATAACTACAAGTGATGAAGTCTCAGTTAATTGTTATATTATGAATAATATAACAATCGTAACAGGAAAGACCACGAGAAGGTGCTCCATCTTACAATCCCACAAAAATAGAGGGTTATCAAAGCTGTGGAAGGGTTATCAAAACTGTGGAAAGGAAATCTAAACTACGGAAAAAAAAAAGAAAATCAAAACTGTGGAAAAGGAATCTAAAAGGAATCAAAACTGTGGAAGGTCAAAAATAGAGGTAGAGTGTGTGAAAGAAAAAAAAATAGTGTAGAGAGGTTGCATTATTTAAATGGACAAAAACAAACTGTGATCGCTAAAAATTAACCAATAGAAATGCATAAAATTGGGGGAAAAGACACTCACTTAAAAAAGAAAGTAAAAAGTAAAGGTGAAGACTTCTATAAAAACATAAACGGATCTCTTAGGGCCATCCCCTAAGATTTGAGAAATATAAACTGTACAAAACCTTAATTTATAGCAACCCCCACTTAGTGCTACAAAATTTTGGGAAGTTTGACCTCTGAAACAACCAGAGATCCACTGTAATTTAACTGTTGATATAAAGAAAGCTCTGAAATGTATTGCTACTACTAAGGAGCTAAAATAACTCATCTTCAAGATTTTAAAGGTGTCTGGATGAGACTTCTTTCCTCTCTTTACAGAAATGCAAGCCATAATCACACACATAAACAGCTTGTTCTCGCGTAAGTACTATGAAATATTTTTGGATTTTTTGACACTTGCATTAAGATGGCCTAACCCTATATTAAAATCACTGAAGTAGAGTTTCTTTTACTGAAAGACGAATTTTATATCTCTCTCCCTCCCCCAATAATATGATCTCGCGGCCAAAATTTGGCCAGTTTAAATGAAGTTAATGTTCACATTTTTTATTTGTATTTTTTCAGAACACTGCCCAATTTAACCAGGAAAGAGCTGATGCTGAACAGCTCCGTACTAGACAGTGTAAGTAATCACACTAAAAACCAATATAATAGCAATAATAATAATAGTAAATGATCACCAGTGCACAAGCACAACAGCTACCACCACAGTAACAGTAAGTTGCTAATGTCAATTACCTGATCTTGCGAGCACTGACCGGAAATGATATCAATGCAGAATATCTGGATGCCTTGAATCGATTGTTTAATCAATTAATATATACACTGTTCCCGATTTTTATTGTAAAGTTTTATTCCGCTTATTTGAGTGTTTAAAATTTAATTTTATAAATTTTAATTCATCAGTCTCTTTATTTCTCAATATACTCATTCCTAGTATTTGATTTATTTCTAAAGGACGCGTTCAAAAGTTGTGCGATTTGATTTTTAAAAATAAAACTTACTTCTTTGGTAGCTATCTGTTAGCAAGTTCAATCTTACTTTTTGAAAACCTTCTTGACGAGCTTGTATGTCCCAATTCAGGAATTTATCTGCGAAATAATAACGTATTGGTAACTTCTAAACTGTTCACTAGCGGCATTTTTTTTTTTTTTGTAACTTTCCTTTGGAACAGCAATAACATTGTTTCTAAATTCGCTTGGGTATAGAAAAGCAGAGGCTACAGAGAGACAATAAGACTCTATAGTGTTTCATTCGTATTATTTGGTACAAATATAACACATAAAATACGAATCAATAGTCTAGAAGCGGCTAAAACATGTACTTATAAATCGTTAGTTGTTTCCTCTGTTCGAGTGAGTGTATTATTGTAATATGAAATGAATACAGCAAGCTTTTAATGTCATATTAGGCAATACTTATATGAAAAGAGCTACTCTTCGTTATATAATGATTAAAGTTATGTAAAAATAACGTTTATTCTATTTATATTCAACCGATATTGTCTTTGTACTCTTTTTTTCGGAAATTGAACCAACATGACTCAGGAACAATTAATTCGAGTCTCTCTTTTAACTTAAATAAAGTAAAGCCAATATAAGCTTGTCCGAAAGAGAAAAAGGACTGATTTTGATCAGCAATAAAGCACCGTTAGCAAGTGAAAAGTAAAACCATGAAAGTATATAAAACTAAAAGTAAACCGAATAGGATAAAAGGTAAACATATCACTTTTCTAATTATTAAATAATAAACTATGTTTATTCGAATTAACCTTGTTTTTTATCAGATGGAAATCTTCCATATCAGATTGTGTTGGGGATTGCACAAACACTATTCTTGAAGTGTCTATATTTAAACTCCGATGTCGCTTCTGTAAAATAAACGACCCCTACAGTCTTTTTTTTGTTTTCCTTTCCTTTTCGTTTCACTGTTACTTTTTTTGGGAGAGAGACATGAATAGAACTTGCTTAACAAAGATCCAAGTCACTTCACAAAGTGCTCTCAAGAGTCTCTCTAAAAGTGGCCCCTTAACCCAATCAGTTCGACACGCTCATGGTGGTGTAATGGACCCCTTGCAGTTGCGATCCACCAGGTACCCCGCTGAAATCTCCAGAAAACTATTACATGCGATCCGTACCAATAGACCAATAGCTGTTTGGAAAGCTTATACCGAAATACAAAATGCAGGACAATTAAATAAATTGCCAGTCGAATTTTATACAATGGCACTTCAGTCATTCAAGCTGAAAAAGCTAAAAGCATACAAGCCGGAGGATGTCAAGTTTTACAGACAGTGCTTACAACACATCATGAAAAATATGAAGACATTAGGTTTTTCACCTAATATCCGTGATTACAACTTTATGCTTGAATTTTATGGACTTGCGGGAGATTGGAAGGCAGTCAATGATTGTTGGTACGAAATGGAAAGTCACGCAAAGCCAAACTCATTCTTTACGGGTGGCGTCGTGCCCGATATTTACAGTTACAACCTTTATATTCGAGCTGCCATTCAATGCAAAAAGTTTGACAAGATCTCTCACATTTTCGATTCATTAAAGATGGCCGGTATTGAACCCAACAATGTAACATACGATGCCCTTATTGAAGCCAATGGACGTTTGGGTAATATCACCGTAGCTGATCAGATATTCCAGGATCACTTTGTTCCCAAACAGGAAAAGAAACCATCGCTCATCTCCTCTCTCTTACACCCACACGACGCCCAGCCATTCAATTACCTTACGCATCTCTCGCAGGCTTTAGGCCAGCCTATACCAAAACCAGCAACACTTCAACCCACAGCAGATACATTCAAGGCACTCATCAATGCTCATGGAAATAAGAAGAATGTACAAGGTTTACATCATATTTATAAGAAAATGATGCCTCAGAGTAATGTCACACCTACTTTGAATGTCTATAATGCATTGATTAAATGGTACTGTTATGGTGAGGATATCAAGGCAGCTCGGGATGTGTTTATGGATATGGAAGCAGCAGGTGTGAAGCCCAATGTCGTTACATTCAACCACCTCTTTAGACACGAGGCATTGAAACGCAGTAGACCCAAGGTGGCCGAGAATTTGATGGAGTATATGAGTGCCGAATACGGTATCCAACCTCTTCACTCCATGTATACAACTTTGATTCGTATTCACAACAAGCATAATCGTCCAGAGGAGGCAAAACGTTTGTATGCTGGATATGCGGCGTTGAAACAAAAGAATGTCAAGAAAAGTAATTAGGATTGGATATATTTCAATATATTAATGTGTAGTTATAGTAATAAAAGGTAAATAGAGTGAAATATGCTTTTACATACTTTTACAATTATAATTAATGTGTCTTGTTGATAATAGGAGTGGATATGTACTTTTTATAGACCTTGTAGTTTATTCATATATATAAATAGAGAAAGAAAAAAAACAATGTTTATTATCAATTATATTTATAGATAAAAAGAGTGTATTTGTGTGTATCCATCTCGGAGGGAATGCTCCGCGGGGTAAAGAAAAAAGGGGTGGTGATATGGTTTGATTAAAATTACAATTGGCTGAAAAAGGATATTGTCAGCCGAGTTACTGTGATCTAATGAATGTACAGAGTATCTATATTAAAGAATGGCAGTAATAGTCGAATAAGAGCCAACGACTACAACCAAGATATGAATGAGTCCCCATAGAAAGGGTATCCAAGTTGACATGACAAAGAATCCAGCATTATAGACAAATGCTAGCGCGACCCCTAGTTATATTGCTTGTTACTATGGAATACGATTGTCTTTTTTTTATATTCTTTTTTTCTCCTTACCAATGACACTGCCTATAACAAATGAAGCAATAGAACCACCCAATACAAAGATAAATGGTATCATCACTAGTACATACCAGCTTAAAGTACGGGACTTGGCTAGCATAATAAATGCCCATATCCCTATGTATATTCAAAATAATATTCAATACACATAAACAACAACATAACCCATCATTATGTATATTAACCTGCAGGTAGGTAAACAGCAAGTGAGAATAAAAGTGACCAAATCATTGTAAATCTCCAGATGTCTAAGTTGATGAACGAGTTTTAAATTAGATTCACATTCTTATTTCGAAATAAAGGTCTCCATTTATTCCGCTTAAACCTTTTAAATAATATAATGAGTGAGGAATATCTGCTACCAAGTTGAGAGGATCAAAGTCTCCAGTAAAAGGCCAATAAAGCGAAGGCCATGGTGGAGCACTTCTATAACCAAAAGGTAAACGAAATGAAGTCGACATTGAACAAAAAGAAAAAAGTACTTAATCAAGAAAAAAGCTCTCTTTCCTTTTATAAATTTCGATATAAATATGTGACATCACTTCTTTTTTTTTTTTTTTTTTTTTGTGTGTCTATATATTTTTAACAATTATAGTCTCTCCTTTTTTTTTCTTCTTTTTCCTTTTTTTTCCAACTTTTTCATTTTATTTTAATGGCACATCTTGATATTAAGATAAAACTTGCAAATACGCTTGCAACTATATTATTGCTTGGCTCCGAAGGATTTAGTTTTTCTTGGTGGTAAGAAAATAAAAGAGTAGAGACAAAAAAATTTATGTTATGTCTGCTGAAGACTAAATTTGATTTGTCAGGTTTTTAAAGCACTCTTATGACTTTGAACCCAGAGACTTCATCATCATATTGGTGGGTGTTTTACACTTGTTGCTGATCGGTTTCACCGTCTATCAATACCTTCCAAGTGCACCTAAGGGTAAGCGTGATGAGGTTCATTTATGATATCCAAGTATGTCTTATCATTGTTTTTGCGTGTGTATAGATGTTTATGAGGCTATCGGTTTCTGGTACCTTTTGGTAGCTGCACTCAACAGCGGAGTTGCCTTATTATGGGTATGTGTGTATAAAATACGGGCAGTGGTGTGGATAAGGAAAAGGGTTAAAGTAAATGTATATATTATATAAAACAGGCTTTCCATCTCGATATATTGGCTTTTGTTGGACTTTTGTGGCAACTTGCAACTGTTATTTTTATTTATCATCGTTTACGTGACTATCCTCCTCGAAACAATGTCGATCATACCTTCTTGAACGCACCATTCTCCATTTATACTTCTTATTCCGTCTTTGTTGTTCTCTGGCAAATATTCCAGTTTAACGAAAAAGCCCAGAGTAGCCAGATTGTAAGCACATGACGTATTTTTTGCATAATAGAGGCTAACACCAATATAGGTACACGTCTTCATCATCCTTGTTATTGGTTTTGTAGCACTTCATTTGGTTGATTATTCGCACAGAAAGGATTGGATTTATGCTTCAACTACAGCATGGTAAGAGTGTTTGAATGGGTGGACTTTAGGACGGGCACCTTTTTAAAACAAGAAGCCTATATTTTATTTTATTTTCCATAGGATTCTTTTAGGCGCAGCTGTTTTCCTTCATGATGCACCACATACATTTGCATTGATTGTGGTTGGTATCCTTGTTAGTGCTGTCGCTCGTGCCTTGATTCCTGGTTGGCTCGAACGCTTTAACAGAAGATTCAGTCGCTGGACAGATAGATTAGGTGAAAGAACACCTCTTCTCTCGGGTCGCTAAGCCACTGTTCATTTGGATCATCCTTACTACTTATCATGTAAAATAAATAAGCTTATCAAAGAAGAATAAAGTTGAAATACTCTTTGTCTTTTTAATCCAAAAGAATATTTGTTATAAAGCCCTTATTTTCCTACCTGGATAATGATCTATACTTGGTTTTTATCTTTTATGTTGTAGCTATTGTTACAATAGTTATCGCCAAACTTCTTGTAACATTTCTCTTCTTTTTGCCTATCTTCACTAATCAGAATACATTTCTCATGTAAGAATAAAAAACAAAAGAGAACTGTCTCACTTTCACAGGATCACAGTACTTTTCCAAAAATATGCTAGTAAAAATTAGATTTAAAGAATGTTCTACAATGACCTTTCATGATCTGCACTAAATCGATATGAATCATACAGTACAGCGCCTCCATAATAGAAAAACTTTTATTGCCAGATTATATAAAGAGTATGTATGGATACCATCAAATTTCCCACACAACACGTAAGAATACATTTAGCAAGTTGCATAAAACTAAACTTTTTTATTATTTAATCCATTAACCCAGATGGTAACTCATAAAAATAGGCCTCTGCAGGATCAGATTTTTTAGCTTGACTAACCAGTCTCAACACATCTTGCACACCAACAACCTGGCTTCTATCACTTCTATACCAAAGCCTTCTCTCATCCTTGGACATGCCTTCAGGTGGCGTTCCACAATAGGGGAGTGCATAAACAGGCGTTGCCTGTTGAATTTTCCAGCTATCTGCAAGACTACCACAATCAACAGCGTCATACCCAACATCGCTGGTGAAAGCCAAGACCTCCCTTTTCGCCTCTTTATCATCACCAGCAACAGGAAGAGCCCATCGATCGGGATCATGTGGAGGTCGTGGACCCGTCTTTAAATGATGACAGTCAATACTATAAAAGGCCTTTATCACTTTGCTCTTTTCAAAATAGCGCTGTACATATTCACTACAGGTCAAAGCTCTTGAATGGATCTCATCTATCTTTCCATTTCGTTCCGGGTAATAGTTCATAGTATCCACCAGAATCTTGTTGTCAAACATATCTCGGGGAAGGGTATGGATCACATGTAAGGGAATGGAGATAATCACAATATCGCTCTGCTTGGGAACATCCTGCACTGCAGCAGCGCTGGAGTTCTCTCCGAGATTGGATACGGCCTCTGTAAGGGTATTGGGACCTCGCGAGTTACTGATCACTACTTTGTATCCGGCATCAATGGAAAAGCGCGCCAATACCACGTTCATTGGACCGAAACCGATAAAACCAATTGTTTTTACCATTGAGATTCTTTTCTGTTATATGCGTTTATTATAAAAAGTGCAATAGATGTATATTATATATACATATATATATGTTATTTAAACAAATCCAGACCAAAGAGAGAGAGAGAGAGATGAAAAAAATAAAGCTCTTGTATTTATTCTTTTTACTGTAGCACCAGTGTCTATTATCTTCGTGTGAAGTTACTCTTGTAATTTATTTTAATACTGTCACGTTATCTACAATACGTAATGCATTTTTTTTTCTGTCTTCACAGAAAACTCAAAGTACAAAAAGTTGATTAACATTCGTTTTTAATTTTGAAAAATGAAATTGCATTTCCTTTTTTAGTTAGTCACGTGTTTTATGTCAACTTTGATTTTTCCAGAGTTTCTTTTTCTTTTTGAACAAGTAGACTGACGTTTTCTTTCGCTTTTTTCTATTAATATATTTAAAAAGTTTTTTTCAGTAATAATAATAATAAAAAAAAAAAGGAGAAGAATATAAAGTATGAGCACATTTGAGCGTTTACCACAAACAATTGTAAACGATATTGCGTTATATCTGGATAACCGTGATTTATTATCACTTTGTTTGACATCACAAGCAAATAAAGACAAAATTAAAAACGACGACTTATGGAAAAGGTAAAATAGAAAAAATTATATTCTGGTATTAATGGTAATAACAATAATAAAAAAAAATAGGAAAACAGATAGGGAATTTGGAAATTTATTTCAGCTCTATTCTATATTTATCAAAGCAACTGGTTTAGAATTACCAAGTGATCTATCATCAAAGTTTGGTAAAGAACCTGACAGCTGGCGCGAATATTATAAACAAAAGACAGGATCTGTTAATGAAAGGGACTACACCATACTCAGAAAACAATGCGATAAAGAATATTATATTGCACAAGAAAATATGAAGAAATTTCAAGATGATGTGAATTATTCAACAGTAATAGAAATGGCATCAAAGATGTTATGGATATTAGGTAAGACCGGGGGTTACTTCGAATCTATTCGCATTTTTTCTCTGCATCAACTAAAAAAAAAAAAACTGACTTGACCAGATCTCTTTCCCATTTATTCTGGATGCTATCTTATACTTGGGAGTATTCTATATAAGATGGGTCGACCAGAGGATGCTTTAAGTGTTTTAGAAATGGGTCGTATGGTAGATCCCACATTTGAACCCTTTTCAGGTAGGAGAAACAAAAAAAATGTGGATCAAAATATGTGTTGATTAATTGTATACAAAAAATTTTAGATTTAGAAACAAAGATCTACAAAACATTATATAAGCACAAAGAAACTCAAATTCCATTACTCGTACATGATAACCTTTCACCAGAATTACTAAAAGTATTATTCGAGATATTTCATACTTTTGACAAGGATAGAGACGGTGCCCTTTGTCCAAAAGAGTTAGATCATTTTGTATTTTCAACAAACGGACAGCATCCGCCGATCTCCTTTATCGAGCAAATGGGACAGCGGTTTGGTGCAAATGAACAGGGATGGTTGACCCAGGAAGGATTTATGGTAAATGCAGACTCTCTTAAAAATTGTGTTTTACTGATGTCACTTTTCATTTTTTTTTTTTTAAAAAAAAAATATAGGCATTTTATTTGGAACAGACACTGGATGATGTGTCCGAGACACAAAAAGACATTCGTGCTCATGGATACAATGGTCATTCACTTGTAAAAATCTAGAATATGGAATTACCACGCTTAATAATACATATTCGTTTATATATCCCACATCTTTTTTTGTAATTGTCTTGGTCTATTTTATTCAGTGAGAAAAAGAGGGTTCTCATATCAAAAGGGAATTGGTTATTGTTACATTTGTTTATTACTCTGCATTAGCGAGATGTATATATCAATTTAATAAGGAAAGTGGGGAACTTTATAAAGCGACAGGTAGATTGGAATCAAATGTGGTAGTGTATAGAGTGAAATCTAAGAAAGAGCTTGAAGCAGCATATTGCGAGTGCTATTGTGTGGAGATATGATTTCACTCCACTTTTTTTTCTCACACATAGCAACACACTTTCCCACAATATTATCATCCTTTAGTCATCTCATAGTGGCTCTGTATTTCAAATTTAAATGGAGATTCATTGTTACAGATACTTTATATATATGAATCAATTTTTCATAAATAATATTAAAATAAATATGGAGTGAGCGCGATATTAACACGCTTTCTTTTATTTACAACATCACTTTTTGGCATATTCTGGCTGTATTTGAATAATGATAACCAGCCATTTGCTAGGGATGTTCCTGGAATATCTAGAGCATGAAGCACAAAACGTCATTAATATAAATTTTAGTAAATATTGCAGATCATCTGTGCTTTTTTTTTTTTTAAAAAAAATTATATATATAGCAATAGTGTTGGTAAAAATAAATTTAACCCAGC
>MU622268.1:82734-110309 GCA_025399235.1 Backusella circina FSU 941
GTTAGTGTTATTTTATTCCTCAACAGCTACAGGTTTGCTAAAGATCATATATTTAGTATTTTTCTTTGTGGTAGCATTTTATCTGAAAAGTGTTTTGAGGTATTTGAACAATATATATATATATATATTGGTGATCATGTTGTTTTAAGTTTAGAAAGTTCTTTCAGCTCTATACTTTCATTTTACAAAAGTAGATTTGTTTGTTTATTTATTTACAATTAATATTACAGTTTTTCATTATCCCTTTTTAATATACTCCAAAGGAATTTCGTAGAAAGTAGTGGTTAAAAGTGCAAACATGATATGTTTGTGTACCACAAGTTTCTGATGCACAACCCACATAAGCTGGCGTGTCCAAGTTACTTCTTGGGAAAATATTTCCATGTGGCTTGCTCTCTTCCCACTCCTGATAGGCGTCAATCCAGTTCAGATCATTCATTATTGAGGTATATATATTCGTATCTAAAAGTGTTTCTATCTAAAGGGTTCAAATTAGTCAAGAGAAAGGAGAAAAACATCAAAATAATATAAAAAATTACCTTTTCATTTTCATCACCACATCTCATAGCCAATTTCCTTGCATACCGTTCATAGTTATAATTCCATTTGACATCATATAACGAATCCTGGCCACGGAGATTATCTGCATAATTCACAAAGTGTAACTTCCCTTCATTCCAGGTTGTTGTTAATGGAAATGCATCGACAGTGTGTTGATGAGCAATTAAGTATATCAGAATAGTAGCAAAATAATATTGAATAAAAAACTTCATTTTTATTCTACTTGTGTTGTTAATTAAAGAAAGAGAATAGGATTGGAAATTAGATATATAAAGAAGGAAGAGACAAGAACAAACAGAGAAATAGTGATGATGATAATTTATAAAAATATTTTTCCATGAATAGATCAAAAGATATTTTTGTTTTGTATTGTCCCTTAAATAAAGTAAATTGAAATGGGCTGAGTATTATTTTTACTGCGCAAAGTGATATTTGTTATTTTACTTTGCATCATCACGTATAAACTTTAGCATATACAACGTGGCTTGAGTGCTTTTTGTAATCTGTGCTTTTGCCATGAATTAATTTATTTATACGCTAAAATTTAAATATTAGTTTTATGAATCGTAAAACTGGTATCATTTGAGTGATTTATCTTCACCTTTTTAGTATAGTTTTTCTTTGCGTTCTATTGTGCGATTTTGAAAAACAAAAAACAAAAAACGGAAATAGCACATAACAATGTAATCAATGCGCCTTTTTATAGTTTTGTATTCTATTATTACTATTAATATGATTGTTTATTTATATTTTTATACACAAAAAGGAATTGCTTGGTTTGAACTGCATGTTGAATTTTTACACTATAAAATTAAAGTACTGTGGCTGCAAATATGTTAACAAAAATCTGTTTAACCCAAATATAAACCATCCGAATGTTTTTGTAAACAAAGTAAATAAACAGCCGAAGTTTCATCACAAAGCTATTGTTTTTTCTGTCGCGTTCAAGATGACTAGTCTTAAGCTACTGTGTTTTAATGTGAATAAGATCATCTCGAGTATCATTTTGTTCAAATGAATGACTCAACTATCTATACTAAATAAACTAACAAGAAGAGAGATTAATGGGAAAAAGCAAAAGGCGTATTTATGGTTAACTCATTGATTAAGATGCTTGAAACATCGAGTATTTGATACAAGTTGTTTTACAAGATAAAAGTGATTCATCCTTTTTATATATATTTTTTGCAAGTGATTGTCCATCTTTATTTCTTCCAATCAGTGACAGACGTCAAGTAAAATCAATCAGGGGAACATCTAAAGCCGCGATAAATAAAGAGCCGAAATGTGACTATTTTGATACTGTGCTACCAGCTTAAGATGAATCAGAATCTATATTCAATAAGATTGGCTGGGGTTGTGTGTTTTATTTTCTATTCATCTTTTTTCTCTTTGAAACTATGGCTATTTTACCTGAACCACCAAAGACAGTAGGCGAGTCTATACCCGCTCATACTCCACATGCTGTGTCTGTCATGTTCCCAAAGTGGCAGGATAATATTTACTATGAGGAAGGCAACCCGATTGTCACTTCCAAAATGGAATGTGGTTACCCTCGTTTCTTCATTCATCCCTTCATTCAGCAGGTAACTTTGTACGATACTATATATTTTTTTCTTGGTACTGACAGAAGGTAAATACTAGTTGTGTGATCGACTTGTAGTAAAATTTGGTAAACCTGGTGACTCTGGTATGCTTTTCCCTTCTCATAAAGTAGCAGAGCAATGTCGATCATTTATGAAACGCTATTACACTCAACCCACTGGAACCATACGTCTTGCAGAATTTGAAATCACACCTCCTAAGGATAATACAAATCAATTGCAGAAGATACCAATTCACATTGTTCTGTTCCCTAAAGATGCTTTCCCTATTGCAAAGCAATTCTGGCAGCATTCTGGTGACATTATTTCTTCTCGTATGGCTGAATATTGTCTTCGTATTTTTGATGAAGAAAACGAAAAGAAGAAGCAAAATGAAAATGCAGATTCTGATCTTTATCAACCAAAGAAGGGTATGGGCATGAAGAGTCGAAGCAGAAACCATTACAGCGCTGCCAAATCAAAGCAACCAGCTTCTCCACCAAAGGAAGAAGCTTCTGTGGAACAAAATATTTATCTTGAAGAGCGTTATGGTCGTAATTTGCCCATTAAATTTACAAACAGCGCAAAAATTGCTTTGAGACGTAGAATCGCTGGTGTTTTAACTTCCCACAACGACAAGGTTGAAGCCAGTGAAGAAAAGACAAGCTCAGCTGATTTGGAACAGCAACGTCAAATGAGAGGTGAACGTAATATTAAGGGTTTATCAGAGGAAGATGTTTATTTATATCCTTGTGGAATGAGTGCTATTTTTCATGCTCACCAAATCTCTATGATTTCTGGTGACGATTCGCTCAAGAGTGTTTGTTTTGGGTAAGAGATGGATAACAGGCCTAAATGATTGCAAATAATGGTAGTTTAATGTGGAATTGGGTATTTTTTGTTAGATTTCCTTATACTGATACTTTAAAGATTCTCCAAAAGTGGGGCCCAGGATGTCATTTCTTTGGTCTGGGAGAAGAAGAGAGTATAGATGAGTTGGAGGCAATTTTGGAATCAGGAGAACGTATCTTGAGTTTGTTTTGCGAACTTCCTTCTAATCCATTGCTGAAATCTCCCAATCTTAAACGTCTGCGCCAATTGGCTGATAAATACAAGTTTTTGATGGTTGTTGATGAAACTATTGGTAACTTTTGCAACGTTAGCGTATTAGAATGGGCTGATATCGTAGTTAGTAGTTTGACAAAGGTTTTCTCGGGTGATGCAAATGTCATGGCTGGAAGGTATGTTTGTTATTACAGTAAAATTATACAGCATAGCATTTAACTTTTCTTTTGCTAATATACTATGTGCTAAAACAGTATGATATTAAACCCCAATGGTGATTATTATAATTCATTGAAGGAGGCTCTAAAGGAAGACTACGAGGATCTTATCTGGTGCGAGGATGTCGTGTTTTTAGAGAGAAATTCTAGAACCTTCAAAGAAAGATCAGTTGTTATCAATAGAAATACAGAGGCGCTATGTGACTATTTGAAAAGCCACGAAAAGGGTAAATTACTGATGATATTTTGTACAATCACTATGACTCATTCTGCTATTTTTTTTTTTTAAAAAATTAGTCGAACAGGTATTTTATCCTAAATACACATGCAATGAAAATTATGAAGCCGTGAGAAATAAAACCGAAGCAGCAGGCTATGGTGGCTTATTCTCCTTAATTTTGAAAGATGAAAAGAGTGCCCAGCAATTCTATGATGCTTTGAACTGTGCCAAGGGACCATCATTGGGCACTAATTTTACTTTGGCAAGTCCTTATACAATCCTTGCTCATTATACTGAGTTAGATTGGGCAGCCAAATACGGTGTATGCCGCTACTTAATTCGTGTTAGCATTGGATTGGATGATAGAGACAAGTTGATGGAAATGTTTAAAGAAGCATTGGATACTATCGAAGAGTAATATACTATAATTATAATCATGACTTAAATATTTAAATAAAGATTTTCTCAGCAATACAAAAAAAAAAAAAAACTTTATAAGTAATATTGTATTTGTCGACATCCATAAAGGATATTTTTACTCTGAAGAAAAACACCCTAAAAAAGATTTGGATGGACAGTCAATAGAGTATCAAAAAGCGACCATCATTTTTAAGGTTAATGTGATCAAAAGTAACACTAAAAAAATGATGTATTATCTAAATAAACTATTGTCTAAACGGTATTGTTTTGGAATCGCTTTATTAAAAAGACTTTTCATGGGAATAATATATACAGTAGAAGTGTGTTTTACAGTAGGAATAGTTGGTAATAAGGAGTACATTAAATAGAGACATTAGCAAGATTAAAAGTAAGAGAAATGGTTGCAATAGGATTCATCTGTATGCATCATATTGTAGGCGAGATGGGGTTCTTCATAAAAAGCAAAGCAATGTGTATCACCTACAAACTTGATGTCAGGAACAAATGGTGGAACTTGCCCCTCACGTTTAAAAAGTTTGTCGAAATCAATAGTTTTAAACCAAGGGTGGTTCTTGATATCTGCAGCACCATCTTTCAGATTACCAAGCCTTTCACTAGGTTTTGTTTTTAACAAGTTTTGCATCAAATCTTTGGCTTCAGGGCTTATATCATCCGGGAATGTCATGTCACATTCTAGGATTTTTTGATATTGATCAACAGGATTTTTGGCAACAAATGGTGGATGTCTAAAAGTTGAAGAATGAAAATAAAGTTTAGATCGATAAGATTGCTTCCAAAAGGTTATAATAATTACCCAGTCAACATTTCAAAAATCAATACACCCAAGCTCCACCAATCAACCGCTTTATTATATCCCTGCGATCGGATGATCTCTGGTGCTATTTTAGATTGTCAGCTAACTTGTCAATCAGTTTGCATGATTTTTTTTTGTCCAACCTACCTAAATAATCAGGAGTACCACATACTGTCCAAGTAATATCAGTCACTTTTTTGGCAAAGCCAAAGTCTGTCACTTTGATATATCCAAACTCATCGATAAGGATATTTTCAGGTTTTAAATCGCGATAAGTAATATCCAAATTGTGCAAATATTCAATGGCAAGTGTCACTTGAGCGGCATAGAACTTTGCATCTTCTTCTTTAAGTATCTATTTTTTGATAATTAGTATAGACGAAAAGTGAAAACATTGACATAAGAGTTAATTCTTTTTACCTTGAAGTGTTTAATTACTCTAAATAATTCTCCACCTGGTACATAGTCCATGACAAGGAAAACATGACTTTCAGTTTGAAAAGTTCCATGAAGATTCACTAAGAATGGATGGGAAACTAGCGACATGATTTCACGTTCATTATTGCCATGTTCAACTTGTCTTTTGGTGACCAAGTCTTTTTTACTAATGGCCTTTATTGCATAAAATTTTTCATCTTTTTTGCATTGTGTTAGATGAACTCTAGCAAACGATCCTGTACCGATTGTTTCTTTTATTATGAAATCATCAAGAGATAGCTTGACTCTGTTCTTCTTTATATTGATAATTCGTTCACTAGGTTTTATATACATTTCGGCAATAGTGCCTTTTGGTAATGTATCATTGAAAGGTGCATTTTCTGTATTTATATTTGGAATAGTGGTGGTGGTAGCAGTTGTTGTTATATTAATATCTGCGGTTTTTAACTCTGAGAGAGGTTTAAGTCGTGGTGATGTACATGGAGATGCACATGGTGTATTGTTGTTGGAAGAGAATAATTTAAAGGGAGCAATAGGAGAAGGTGGTGAGCACGAAGTGAAAAAATCATCAGGAAGTTTGTGGGTAAAAATAGGTTGGGATGATGTTGATTTGCCTGATGTGGGTTTTTTGTTTGTTTACAAACTCAGTTAATACCAGTAAAAATAACTTTAACGCTGTTATTTATACCTTTAATATCCCTTTCATATTGATGTATTTCATCAGAGGATCTGGGGGTATACCTTGGTGTGTCCATACCGCTAATTCCTTCTTGAGTTTGTTTATGTGTCAAAACACTTGATATCTTGTTCTCCAAATTAGATGAACCAGTGCTTGAAGAAGATAAAAAGGGCAATTTGGATAAGATTTTTGCTGGTATATTAAATTTATGTTGTACTGTTTCTAATTCAATAAGTTGAGTTGTCATAATGAAACGAGGGAAATAAATGAAAAAAAGAGGCAGAAGTGGAAATAAATCTCAAAGTATCTCATATATTAATTTTTTTTTTTTGCTCAATATGAGAGGTAATTGTTCATGTTTCAGTTTTTTTCACTGGTCAAGATAAGGTTTCAGCTTTTGTCTTTGTTCATTTGTGGCTGTTTTTAGAGGATCGATTTTATTTTATAGAAACATTCGACTTAACAAGTTATCGAGGCGAACAAATTTAAATGGCTTATCAACCTGACTATCCCGAGAAAATACAAGCAGGGTTTCCTGCCTATTCTTATTCAGTTATCGGATTTCCGAGTCAAATGTAATTGCCTTCATATAAAAAATTATTTATCTCTTATCTATTGATCGTTTATTCTATCCCTGAAAAAAAAAGGAATTTGAGGAATTGTATTAAAAGATATTATCGATACTGTTTCATTTTAATAAGTCTATATTTTTTATATGTTTATTGATTTCTATATATTAATACGAATGGACATATGAAATATAAATAAAATCTAGCATCACTATTAATTTATCGTCATTTAATCTACATAGACCATCAGTGTAACATGCCTGCAAATATAGCTACCATGGGGTAGATTGAATTGATTAAATACCAATCAGTGAACTGGGCAAAAGGAAGTCGGAGCCTCCGCTTTATTAAAGAAAAAAAACACCATACATAGATTTTACGAAAGAATGGCCTGATAGATCGAATAATTACTTTAGCGATAAAGTAATGAATAAAGTCAACATGTATATGCCTGTATCTCTGTATCATGACGACTTGGATTACCATCGACATCAATGTGCAGCTTCGTATATATATTTTCTATCGATATTCCGATGATCTAAATAAAGAATAAAACTCCAAGAAATTCTACTTCAGATTATTTTCTATTATTCCACTAAAACATTATTCTTCAAAAATAAACTTTAGCAGATTTAGATAAGCTGCATCATTTTTCTTTCTTTGACTTTAGATAAAAGAGATTGAATAAATAGATAAATAAATAAACTAAAAATTAATAAGTATTATGCTATCTGTTTCATAAAAAACAAAAGGAGATAGTGATTAATTGTCTCAGTTTTCGAAAAAGATACAGTTTGCATATATCTATTATTTCGCTACTCAAACCATGAAATAGATAAAGTAAATGAAGAGTTTCTTAATGTAAAATTTTAAAAAAGGTACTTTTTTTCCTTCTAAAAAAAGTTTATTCTTATTAGTCATTATGATATAATAATCGTAAAGATAATTACAGTGGTCCCTCGTTAATTTCAAGCATGAAGGAGAGTCGTAAAACTATTGAAATTAGCGAGTGTTCAAGATAATGGGAGAGTTGCAATCATAACTCTATCACCGATAAAACAGTAGCAACTGATGCTTGTGTACATTTTTCTCCTTTGGATCTTAATTCTCACCACACTTTTGCATCCATGCTCCAACTGACAGCCAAGACCCATCCGAATACCCCTCGATAACTTCAGAGCAAGCTTGACAAAGCGAGACTTACTCTCGTTATTTTTGGTGGTCGCTGTGGAGTTAAATGATGACATGGACGAGGAAAAATGATTATTACATACCCAAAGACATGTGTAATATTTTGCGGTTGTGTCATCAGTATAAGACTTAGGCAAAGTGTAAGAATTACAGAACGATAAAGTACAAGAGATAAAGATTAAATTTTATTCATAACAATTTCCAATAGTAATATATACTATTACACAGGCGATTTCTCTCGTGCTTATATTCAAATAATAGTATCCTCTTAATTTAGGAAGTCGTGTTCGTTACAACATATTATATGAGCTTAAAGAAGAGTAAAAACATCTTTTTCAGAAGCTTAGATTAATTTGCTTTAATTTCCTTCACCAAATTGACCGAGTTATCTATCACAAGAGATATCTATGTCAGAACTACTTCATCATCACTTTCGTGCCAGTATTTGATATGCCCTCTAATTTAAAGACACGATATATATTGGTATTTTTCAAAAAGCTGCGAACTGATCCCGATAACTCTGTATGCTTGCCATACTCTTCTGTAGAAAAACTTAAGTCCAAGCTGCTCTTACCGCTACTCTTAATGTTACTGTGATTTATATAGCGGTTGGTGTGTCTGTTTGCAGCAATATGAGACCCTATAAGTGTGACGGATGCCTGTTCAGCAGCCAGTATCATACGCACAGTGATATCCTTCACTGGTACATTATCAATATACCTTTGTGATGCGGTTCTACTCCCCTTTATACCTCTTCCAACGCCCTACAAGACCAGATCAATGCTTGTAATCATCATATCCATCCGAACTATCGATGTATAATTGATATTATTGCTGCTGTTTGACTTCATCATTGCCTTCGCTTCCTTTTTGCACAACTTTTTCACGATAGATTTCATCCGATACTCCAGCTGATTCTTCCTTGACCTCCATTAATTTTCTCCTTGCGCTGTCTCTTGATCCCTTTACACCTCTCCAATCGCGTCTGAAAATATTTGTCCAGGTAGGCTGTGTTTGATTTTGTTACTTAACGAGTTCTTCATATTAAGTATACTGATTGAAAAAAAGAAACGCGTGTTAAATAAAGTAGCTGATTGAGTTGATGAAAATGAAAATGATGTATGGTTTTCTTTTTCTTTTTTCCTGACTATATGTATATGAGCCTTTTTTTAGTTCATTTTCACAAATACTCCAAAATAAAAACAATAAAAAAAAAAATTACTGTTCACATTTGTACGCAAGCGCTTCGACATACACTCAAATTATTTAGTATAACTTTAGTAGCATAACAAATATGCTAGATCATGCATGAAGCTCCTATTTTCACTATTCTAAATACAAAAAAAGAATAACACCAACCAGGATTTGCCAATCTGGATAATATTATACATCAAATTCCTTCAAGTTCCTTTTGTGGCTAAATCGGTAATATTAAAATCTAAACTTATCACGCTTCTAAAATTGTATTTACCAGCTCATTGTCGATCACTTCAAGCACAATCTTTTATTGACAAATGAAATATGTACTATGTCTATACTTTCTCTAGAAGACATACAATGAAGCTCTTATTTCTCAAAACACAAAAACGTATTGATTTTTTTTTCTAAGCGCGAAAGTATTTTTTTATATTAGGCAAAAATTATCAGCCGCTTTCTATTGTATTACTGCTGAAGGTTATTCATTTCATTTTTTTTAAGGAAAGAAAAAACTTGGCAAAAAGGAATGACTTAAGAGACATTAAAAAAACGATGAGGTCTTGTTCTCTTGAATTTTTCGGACTGGTTACTTTTTTTAGTATATCCTTGGCTATAGGCTTGGCTCACGCATTAAACTGTGCTTATCCTTTTTCGAATCGAAATATCCTCATCCTAATAATATATCTGCGAGAATTTCTCAATAGAACCAAGAGTACATCAGTTTGTTTAAAATATATGTATTTTTCAAATATAATCCTTGGCTTTATGTTATGGGCATTAGTGTCAAACTTAGTGTATAATTAGCGGAGCTTGGCGTTGCTGTTAAGTAGTTTTATCATATATCAATATACGTAGTTATTAAAGTAAAATAGCAGTAAAAAAAGGTGAAAATATTGAATGCTGTAAGAAGTACCGATATATATATATATATATATATAAAATAACACGAATAAGGCAAAAGAGAAGTTTTATTTTTTCATTTTTTTTTTTTACATGGGATTTTATTGGTGTAAAGCCAATACCATTATTTGGCATTTATGTCTTTTAAGTTTATGTTCCAAGAACAAATCGAATTAAAACATGTATGTTATTATTGCTTTTCTTTCATCCAAAATATTAAAGTTGATCGACATGATATGAATAAACGAATGGGATTTGTTTAGTTTTAGATTTTCTGTTTCGCTTTTATTTGGTGCCAAGTATTAATAAAAAATAATAATCATTAGTTAGTTCATTCTCAAAGGCAGATATATTAATAACATTTTACCAACGCAACTTAATAGTGTTGTATCGATAAAATTGCTCTTCCTCTTTTACCAACGCTTAAATAATAATAAAAGTCGTCTTACTTCTTCTGATAATGATTTCACTAAAGTATTCATGTCTGAATGAGGGGTTTTTTTTTTTTTTAATTTACAATAGGCAAGACGCTGCAGTTAGGAGTGTTTTCTTCTTTATTTTCGTCATAGACTAGTCTTCTTTTTTTTTTCTTAGCTATATTCCCTTCAGATAGAAATCATCTATATAGAATGAAATATAATTATATGCTAGCAAATGATTATTTATGTTGTATCAATATATCCTTACATAAGGTAGAATATCGCCTGATAAAATAAGGCAAAGCTGCTTTAAATTAGAACCGCGGTAGCAGGAGCGCATCCTTTATTATAAAGAAAAGAAAGACATTGTGCATGGTTACCATTTAGCTCAATCATTTGTTCGCTCTTGTCTTTATTATAACTACTGAAATCATAACAGAGAGCACGTCATCTCATGTGCTGAACTAATTTCAGGGGCAGGACCACGAAACACTCAATGTACACGATTTACATCATTTACAGCTGTATACTTGGCTTTTTGTAGTTCTTCTTCAAAGTTCAACTATTTTGTACAAAAGCGGTTATTGTCTGTCAATGATAGCAAGAGAAAGGGGTTTAAAGAAAAACTGAGATCTTCGGCTTCCTGGTTTAAACGCAGGGAGATCAACATCAAGGACATTAAAATAACCCATTTTCATAAACAAATCAACTTTGAAATATTGGTGTAAGAATGACAAAGAGTTTCCATCATTTGACAGCGTCAAATCAAACAAAAGAAACCCAATATAAATGCCCACAGTTTATCTTCAATAATTAGCGTCATGCTCCTCCCAAACCACTTTTTTTAATCTCTTAAAACTAGATTCTGTCAAGATGTATTTCGCTGTTGGTGAGCTGTTTGAGTTCAGGATCAGAAATCAAGGAGCCTTTTTCTATATTCAAAGCCATAATCACACATTTCTTCTTATTCGATATCGCATACTTCTGCAAAGGGATGCTTGTCGATTTTAACCATTTTAAGTTTTTTTTTTTTTTTTACTTCAACAATGTGCATATATTTTATGATGTTCAGGGGATAGCTCAGGTACTACGCCGGACAAATAACAAAGAAGTACTAACAAAAAATCAGAGCCGGAACGGAACGTGCGTATTCATCGAGGAGTCCGGAAAGAAGGGAAGTAGTGTCAGTTAATAAGGAGCACCATTTCCTTGCACTTACCTTTATTCAAAGTTTTTAGATCTTCCTCAACAAAAAATAGTACGAGTGAATAAAACACGTAGTATCAAATAAAAAGTATAATGAATAGACTAGTACTTTTATTTATTTATCGAGATATATGTTGACTTGTAACCCATTCATACCCATTCTTACCTACATAGATACTTAGTACATTCTATTACGCTTTGGCTTTGTTCCTTTTTGTAATTAAAAGTAATGACACCAGGTACAATTTAGAGTTCAACATGCACCAAATCAAGTTAGAGTGCCAATATTTCATACAAAATATCCTATTCCCAATTTTGGAACAGAATCCTGTGTCACAAACCGGAATCAGAAAAATGAATTACCTTAATAAGACTCTACAACAAATAGGAATGTTTGTATTACAAAAGCCAAAACATAGTTACTTTTTTCACTCTTTTTTTAAAATACACCTCTTTTTCACTCTTTTTACTTCACTCATCATATTCATATCTTAAATTCAAAACATCAAAATGAAGATGCAGATATTAAGGGAGTTATTGAGATGCAGACGCCAAGACTTTATGTCGAGTGTATCTGGGTTGCATTAGGCTTTTTTATTTATTTTTGCCAAGAGCTGGTTTTTAATTTTTTTTTTTTTTTTCTTTTATGTAGTTTCCGTCGATCAATTTACAAATGAAGCCAACAACCGAATAAAGAACCTGCCAAGACGCATTTATTTAAACGCATAACCAATTTCCTATATAATTACCCTGTTCTACTATTTATTTTTCTTTTCTTCTCTCTTTTTTTTTATTGTTTTTCTGCTATTTTTTTTTTATTATTATTGTTATTATAAAAAAAAATCACTTTTTTTTTTTCTTAATTAAAATATAAAAATGCAAATCATAAACACTCATAACACCATCCCTTCAGCAACCTCTACCACCACAACATTACCTTCACCTCCTTCTTCACCTGTAAATAGCAACGAATGCCAAGCAACAAGCACACCAAAAATGAGTAGAAAAAGAGCATTATCCATTTCCTTTATTCAAAACCAGGACGAATCAGAAGATATAATGACAACAAAAAAACAAAAGAAATCAAACGTGAAAGCTCAATTTGACTTTGGCTGTCTTTTGAAATATTTGGATCAAAAAGGAAGTTCACCAAACACCTGTGACAGTCAGCTGAATCGTTCTCTTTTAAGCTGGGCATGCATTGGAAGATCGGAAGCTGCCATTCAAAACCTCTTGGGCCAAGTCTATCTCGATATCAACATGAAGAGTGGACCCAACAAAACAACAGCCCTACACGAAGCCTCTCTACTTGGATTTCACCATGGTGTCGATCTTTTATTGGCACACCCTGATATTGATATAAACGCCGTCGACGGTCAGGGTCAGACACCTCTTCATTATGCCGTACAGACAAACCAAGTGGAATGTATCCAACGATTACTGAGTTTAGGTGCACGCATGGACCTGAGGGACATGTGCGGCCGACTACCTATCCACTTAGCGGCCATGAGAGGATACCATCACTGTATCTCGATGCTCTTAAAGAACGCAGATCGACACGATACCAACCCACTCGATTTGAATATGCTGTGGACAAGAGCAAGTGTGGATAACAACAGCACAATAGAATATGCCATCACTGCAGGTTACGTCAATACACTTGAGCTATTACTAGATCAAGATAAGGAGTTACGGTATAGAGAAGAAGAGGGTTTAGTGGATACAGCCGTTGTATGGAACCGCATCGAATGCCTTGAATCCCTAATCAAATACAAGTGTCGATTAAACAATGATAGTAAAATAGAGAGTCCACTTTTCAAGGCAGTTCAACAACGCAAGATCGATTTGGTACGTGTGCTTTCATCTGCAGGAGCAAATCCTTGTTTAGCAAATGGTCATAATCCTTCGCTACTCTATGCCGCGAATCACGGTTTTCTTGATATGGTACCCTTGGTTCTTTCTCTAAAGACGTCAAAGGAGTGCATCCAGCAGGCTCTGTTGCTAGCTTCATCCATGGGTCCTGTGTTTCGTGATCAACTAGGTTCTCTTATTGTTCGTTCTTTAAAAGCTCTTTCAGTGAAGGACCAATGACTTGCTATTTCTCTTCTCTTTTTTCTTTTATATATACATTTTAATTGAACCACTCGTTTTTCTTTGAAAGCCTTCTTTTCTTTCAATCATTTTCTTATTTATTTCATTAGTACTGTATCTTATTAACTAATGTATATACTGTATTCACTATACCATTCTCCCTGTTTTTTTTCCCCCCCTCAACACTCATTCACCCTACACAATCATAAAAAAAATTATAATTATAATAAAAAGCATAAAAAAAACCAGTGAATGAACAATATCGTTTATTTCATCCGTCTATTTTATTAATATCAAACGCTTTTGTCTATCATTAGGTGAATATTAAAATGTATGTGACACGTGAAATTAGAAAAAATGCCAAGCATCTTTTGATAATTAAGATATTTGATTGACTGACTTTTATCGATACATCATGTGTTTTTTAACAAAAACACTTGCAAATGACAATCAGATAATATTCCTTATAAATATTGCTCTTGTTCTCCTTGTACAAAAACAACAAATAAACATCTTTTTTTTTTTTGTTTTTTGTTTTGTTTTGTTTCAGATGATATAGTTATTGGAATGTATATACTTTATTTAGACTGGTTTAGCGCATAATTTTATTTTTTTGTGCACCCATTTATTTTCTTTGTACAAATACGATGAACCATGATATTATTTAGTCTAAGGCCAATATTGTGTGCACAAAAGTCAATGAAATGATCAGTCAGTTTTTTTTTTTTTTTTTTTTTTTTTTTTTTTTAATTAAAAGGGGGAGGCTTTTTATATATATATATATTTACATATTCCATTTTATATCAAAAGGCAAAAAATAATAATAATAATAACAATAAAAAATCAGGTTTGACTCTCTTCAAGATCATCTAAAATTTCCTTTATAGAAACTTCATCTGATCTCAAAATAAACTCTTGTCTATCAAAACTATCATCCTCCTCCTCAAGCGGCGTTGACTTTGTCCTCTCATTATTATTACTCACTGCTTCCGACAAAGTGACAGCCCTTCTCACCCCATAATATTTATCGTCAGGTTTGCTAATCGCCGCACTAATGGATTGGATTGGATAATGGTGGCAGTGTGTTGGTGTGCTAGCGGCTCTTTTCACCGATAAGGAAGAACCCAGCGATGAAGATGCCCAAGGGGAGGGCACAAGGGTTGTCGATGTCCCAATGGTATCCGATCTCTTTGGATTCAACTGCTGCAATGGATGTGTCTGTGCAGAGGGTCTTCGAGACGAGTTGTACTCAAATGGCTCCGTGGATGACCTCGGTTCCTTGAATAGAATATCATGATGTGCTTGCAAGACAGAGGCTGTCATCTCGGACATATCGTCGTCATCGCATGAAAAGGTGCTCATGTCCTTCTCGTTGCCGTCGTTGGATGACTTTTTCTGCTTATAATACTTGTTGACAAGATAAAATGCTACCAGGATAAGCACAAACACAACCAAACTACCCGTCACGGCACCCGCAATGATGGCAACAGAGGGTGAGCTCGGTTCATGTCTTTGTTGACTATTATTACTCCCTAACTCGCTCCCGTCAGGGGGGTCTGACCCGTTGGTGTCTCCTATTCCATTGTATCCGAGTGAGGGTGTGTACACTGAAGTCCAGCTCCATGTAGTGATATCGAGGACTTCGATATCGGACATGACGGTCAGCGAGGTGGAGACACCGGTGAATCCAAATGCAACAATCATATTGTTATTGACTAAAGTGGCTTTTTCATATATAATAAAGTTAGTTAAGAAAAGAAAAAGATGTTGTGTTTGTGTATATATAGAAAGGAAGAAAAAAAATAAATAAATTGTAATAATAAAATAAAACCTTTTTTTCAAGTCTTCATTTACCTGTATGCTAAGAATAGTAAGTCATCGAACAAAAAGAAACAATTCACTTTTTATATAAATATATAAAAACCTATAACAACAACATGACAAAATAATACTTACATCGGCTCTTCCCTGTACTGCAGCATTTGTATTCTTCACTGTCCATGTCCATGTTCTTGTATCAAGCACCGCAACATCATTATAAACATGATAACCATCGTATCCACCATAACTAAACACATATACACACAGAAAGAGAGAGAAAACATGTATTTTTTTTTTTAAAAAAAAATACTATAAAGATATTACTCCACTACATTCGCTTACATCAAAATCGAAACACCATCCGGCATCAGCACCTGACTATGACTACTTCGATTTGCAGGTTTCTCCTCCCGATCCAATTTGGCCTTGATCTGGGACCACTTTGATGTCTCGATATCAAATATCCACACATCCGACATGGGCAATGCTTCGCCCGTAGATCCATCAAACCCGCCCAACACAACGATACGATGACCCGAGATAAGTGTCTGTGTGTGCGCGTACCTGAGCGGGGGTCCTGGATCGGGGGTCTTGACAAGGGTCGAGTTGGCGATATTGATGGAATCTATTTTGTAAACGGTGGAGGGTAACAGCGCTCTTGAGGTGTTAGTGGGGCTAAGGGATGCTCTTTTTCCGCCCCATATCTTTGTTTGATAACAAAAAAAAAAAAAAGCGTATGTCGTGACAATGATATATATATATATATATAAAAGGATTTAAAAATGCAATAGAAAAAAGAAAAGAAATGATGGTTGGTTTGATTATTATAGTTAACTATCCATCATATTATTATAAATACTTCTTCTCTTTACTGATTTTTTTTTTTTTTTTTTTCATTCTCTCTATTTTGCTTACATAGGCTACACCATTCCCTACAGGTGAACATCCGGCTCCCTGTCGGTTGAGATGATTCCCACCTGGTAAACTAAACGAATTCCAGCGACCCAAATCACAGTCATAACTATACGCACTCGGCTCCTCATCGTCAGAGGGACCAGCACTCTGTTGAGTTGACATTATACCGCCAATGATAATCATATTCTCATTGCCCCCATTAAAGGCGATGTGCGAGTAGACCGCGGGCCCGCCCACGGTGTCCTGTGGCCCAGAGGCGGGTTTCCAGGGCGGGTCGGTGAGCGAATAGGGCGAATGGACCGGGAGGATGGAGAGATCGGAGAGCCAGTCTGTCTTGTTGCGAGATGAATTGACAGATGCGTCTCCACCATAAAAATAGATGCTACATATATATTGGATTACAGTGTGTTTTATATTTATTATTTATTGTATTTTACCTGTCGTTGATGAGTACGGCAGAATGACCGAATCTACCTGGGGTCACATAGCCATTACAGTGGCTGATCAACCTCAATAGTAGTAGATACGATATGAGTATATAGAAAACATACATTTTTAATGTAATAACATTGAGAGAGAGAGAAAAAGAAGAAAATACACTTTTTAACCAAAATAATATGAAGAAAAGAAAGAAAGAGAGAGAGAGAATAATTAAAATATAATATTAATAAGTATTTTTGCATGAACCCGCACACTTGTCCGATTAAAAGCGGTAAGAGACGGTTTTTATTATTATTATTATTATTATTATTCTGGGTTGTGTATTTCGGTTGGATTTAGTATGAATGATCTCCCAAAATACAAAGGGCATTGATAAATAAGCATCATTCAAAAAGAGTGCCTTTTTCTTTCTTTCTTTTTACAAATATATTCTAAGGTTGCGTCTTTCTTTTTTTATTGTTCGTCTTCTTTTTATCCTTTGGATCAGGTTGACTCTCCACTAGTTCATTAATACTGCTGGTAAAGGAAAAGCTATGTTTAAAGGAATGGAACTCTTGACTAAATAGTTTAAATTGATCTTCTTCTCCTAAAATGCCCTCTTTTGTTTCTTCCAAGAGATCATCAAATTCTTCAATGTCATCTGCTGTTAATGTAATGGATGTTGGTGGTCTTCGTAGCATTATATATATTATTGTAAAGAAAAAGATAAAAAAAAAAAAAAAGAAAACTTTTTGATTGTGTGCATTTTTTCATTTTATTTCATGAAGGACTATGATTGGTTGAGCTTCCTAAAAATTGTTGGTTGTCAAAAAGGGTTATTAAGGTGGCATACCAAGTTGATCAAATGATAATAGTAAAGGTAGTAGCATCATATCAACATTGTTATAAGACACATTACAGCACATGGAAATAAGGCGTTTATATTCCTGATGACGCTGACTGGGCATTTGTAGTTGCAGATCAATCAGTTTATCCGTCCTGTCCTTTCGGACTTCTTTTAATAGTGCTAATTCACTGGTCAAAGCGTTGGCGTGTCTTAATAATGTTTCTTTATCCATCGTTTCAATATCTCCTCCTCCGTCTTGTTTTTTTTTCTCCTCCTTGTTTTCATTATCGCTACTACTACTACTACTCTTATCCTTCTTGCATTGAATGGACTCCTTCTTTTTATTATCATCGTCATCATCGTCATGATTGTTCCGTTTCTCTTCAATCTTTTTTTCCAGTAACTGTAAATATTCAGCCTGAACCCGATCTGTCTGATGTCTTAAGATACCTTCCAACCTCTCTGATTCCTTATTAATCCTATCCCAATCTGAATCATCGTATTCTATCTGTTTCAGTGTATGTTGCGTCCCCATCAACTTTTTTTGTGCCACTTCCAGTTCAGATCGAGCCTCCTTTATGGTATGATCCTTTTTGACAAGATCGCGTTGGTAATTGCCTGCAAACCCACGGTACATGTCGGATGAGAGTGATGTATCTTGTATGATGTTTTCGAGTAGTCCCTGAATCCTCTTCTTTAAACGTGAACTACCTGTTTTATCACCAGAGGAACCTGCATGGTCTTTTTTTGTTTACAGAATTACTATCTCTATGTCTCTTTGCTTTTATCATCAATACCTTTATCCGTTTCTGACATGTAATCCAATGCAGTCATTCCCTGTTCGTTTGCAATCTCTGGGCTCGCTCCCGCATTCCTTAACAATCGCACTAATTTCTTATTCCCAATCCTTGCCGCAATCGATAATGCAGTATCACCAAAGATATCCTGTACATTCAGCAATGAGATCAATTCGCACCTATTCTTGTAAAGTGTATCCACCAAACATTCCATATAGTACCTCGATGCGTGCACTTTCCCCTTCCAACTGGCCGTTGCCGCGACATGGTGAAAGACGGTCTGGTCCTGTTTATCGATATTAAAGATGGTCCCCTTGAGCATCTCCATCAGAAAATAGAATGACTTATTATCAAAGTTATTTGTAAAGAGAACAGATCGCATGAGTGCAGTCTGACCCTTATAGTTGACACGATAAATATCGGCACCCAATTCAATCAGTCGCTCTACGAGCTTGAGTCGCCCGACCGCAGCGGCCCAGTGCAGACTGGTGTGTCCCTCATCATCGATAATGACATCGGCATCGAAATCAGCTGGTGGAGGTGACTGTAATAGGAGTGGTGGGATATCGGTCTCCTGTGAGACAAAGTAGTGCAAGAGTTGATGAGCATAGCTCTGATCCTGTCCTTCCTCGAGGTTGAGTTCGTCTTGTAAACAGAATAATTGTCGTTTTGCGCCATGCTTGGTATCGTCCCCATCATCATCCATATCATCATTATCACTACGGTTTTTACTCCTTTTGATATTTTTTTTTTTACTACTCTCTTGACCACTACTCTCTCCTTGCTGTTGCTGACTCTTCTGTAACTGTTGTAAACGATACGGTGAGATGACATGAAATTTCTGTGAAGGCCCTTGCTGCTGTTGCTGTTGTTGGTAATAATGCTGATAATTTGGATTAGTAACGTTCTCATTGTTCTTGATGCTCTGTTGACGTGCTTTCTTTCTCACAGGCTGTTCCCCTGTTGCTTTTTTTAATCGTCGAGGTGCTGCAGTAGCGTGTTTAGGTGCGAGTGGTGGACTTGTTGGACCCTTTACGAAATCAAAAAGTGGTTTTAATAATGCCGCAACACGATAGGTCTCTGCCAAGGCAGCACCGCGCTCAAAGGGGACCCACGTACCTTAATAAAAAGTTTAAATATTGACAAATTTATGATTATTTATTAATTATTTTACCTTGGTATTTGCCGTAACCACCTTGTACCTTCTCGTGTTCACCTGTTTGTACTTCTCGTTCTAGAATCCTTGTTCTTTGTGGTTTATCAAATTCAGCTACTTTTAGAATCTGAGTGGCGTTTAAATAGGAATCTGATCTTCGTTTCATAACTGCAATATTGTTGCACGTCATTTCATAGACAGGAATGCCTGAATAGACTGCTTTATAGATCTGCAAATCAGACATGTTTTTTTTTTGTTTTTGTTTTTGTTTTTATCAATAAATAAGTAGCAAAAAGAGAAAAGAGAAGGATTTTCTTTTTTTATTTGAAAATGCTGGAACCACGTGTGTTTTTTTTTTTTCAATTGCCTCCTTATTTATTTTTTATATTTTACAGCGAACTCTCTCTTTTTTCTTTTCTCTTCTTCTTTCTTGATTTTGTTTAATTTCGCTTTTTATTTATTTTAAATCTACACTATATACAACAAATGTCATCTGAAGGACCAGAGTCAAGTGTATCTGCTGCAAGTGCAAAGGCTATTCAAGTTAAACTTGTGTTGCTAGGTAACGGAAGAAAAATAAATAAATAATAAACTATTTTTATTTAACAATAATAAATATATAGGCGAGTCTGCAGTAGGCAAGTCTAGTCTTGTTCTTCGCTTTGTGAATAGAGAATATGTTGAAAACAGAGAACCAACTATTGGAGGTAAAACGGGCTTGATAATAACTGTTGTGATTATTATGATATTGACTCTTTTATTTTAGCTGCCTTTTTAACACAGAAGTGTAATTTGAAAGATAAAACGATCAAGTTCGAGATTTGGGATACTGCCGGTCAAGAACGTTTCCACTCCCTTGCACCTATGTATTATCGTAATTCACAGGCTGCTATTGTTGTATATGATATTACCAAAGCAGTAAGTGTATATACTATTTATTTATTTATTTATAGATTGATTGTATTCACCCTTTTGTTTTAGTCTACTCTTGATAAAGCCAAGTCATGGGTTAAGGAGTTACAAAGACAAGCTAATACTGATATCGTCATTGCCTTGGTTGGAAACAAGTTGGATCTTGTACAAGAGGAAGGGGAGGAGAATAATGATCAACAAGAAGGAGCAAGTAATGAAGAGAATGAAAGACAAGTCTCTAGAGAAGATGCTCAAGCCTATGCAGAGGAGGCTGGTCTTTTATTCTTTGAGACAAGTGCTAAATCAGCTGAAAATGTCGATGCAGTATTTACTGATATTGGTAATGACATGATAAATGACGATGTTATTGATGATATTAATACTCTTTATAATAATAGCTAAAAAGATTCCATCTGAAGTGCATTCCCAGAGTAGAAATGGTATGGGTCGACCTAATGGTCTTGCTAGTGGTGTTGATTTGATGCAGCAGCCTTTGAAATCTGGAAGTTCATGTGCTTGTTAAAATGAGCTTAAAAATATATAATGCTTTTTTAAAATGATAAACACATATCTATTATCATCCTTTTCTTTCATCCATACCCTATTTTCTTTTCTTTTCTCTCTCTTTCATCAATATATCAGTTATAAAAAAAATAAATATTTTATCACGTTTTATTTTACTTTATAAAGTGCCATTCACAATGTTAATGGCTAAATGTTTTTCTTAAGCACTGATAGTATGATCATAATCAATAGTGGGAATAACAGAGCTCATGAATTTCAAAAAGATGATTAAATACCTATTTAAATTCATTTAGTAAAACGATATCTCTTTATACATCTATATAAACACTTACTGGTCTACTCGAATACCACTCTCCTCCTCCTCATTTTCACCAGCAGCACCATCACCCATTCTCTCAATAATCTTCATCATCACCTCGGCATGTTTACATGGATGGATAGAGGCAAGACTAAGGGTAAGATGGGGGTGAGTCTCGATGGTTACTGTTTTCTTGACATAGTCTTGTGATACGTCTTCAAATACTTGGGTGGATGTCAGGGGACGACGTTCTTCATCATAGCCAAAGAGCCATATACGTGGGGTTTGATAGTACTTGTCATACGTAATGAACACATCATATGTACGGACTTGTAGTACCTTGTCACTAGGAGGGAGAGATATCATTAGTATCATTTCGTATATGTATGTATGTGTAATCATGCTTTACTTTGAATTCTTGACTTGAACAGACTAATATAGTAAAATGGTTTAGTATTATATATCTATCTATTTCACATAAAGAAAAACTTACTGGATCCTCTTCCTCCTCTACTTGATCATCCATATCAGGTATATCCTCAATATCAGGTATATCCTCAAGATCTGGAATGTCATTTACATCCAGATTCTCTAATCCTTTTCTAACTTCAGCCTCCTCTTCCTCTTCCGTCATGATTGTCTGTGCAATCTCTTCCATTGTCTTTGAGACTATATATATTATATATTATATATATAACCAGGTCATGTGTGTGTGTATATATATTCTCTTACCTCTTGTACTGTGGGTATACATCCAACCATCATCACCATCATCATTATTTTCATCTACCTGAGTCTCTGAATCCTCCTCTGTATACTCCATTTGACGAGCACGACGAAGACAAGGTACTATATAAAAAAAAACAAGTATTATTTTTTTGTATGTATTGAAACAAAAGCTATCCTCTTCTTACCATTGCGAGTCACCAAGAACTGTTTATCTGCTGGTAAATAATCCCGTTTCTTTTCATCAAGACCACCTTCCCTATTTATTACTAATAAACAAAATATACATACTTTATTTATTTATTAAAAAAAAAAACCTACCAAGACCAAGTAGGACACTTGTATACTAAAAACTCACCCGCAGCAACAAACTAGATTTTTTTTTTTTTTTAAGTAAAACAATAACACAAGTATTTACTCTCTTACCTCTTCAGGTGTAATACAACCTGTTTCTTTGAACTTTGAGTTCTTCAAGACAGGTGCAAGGTAATCTCGTACTTTTTGAAAGTTTGAAAATACTTTATTGTAGGCATCTTGTACTGACATTGTTGTTTTTAATGATTTATGAGAAAAAGGGAAAAAAAAATGAAAAACGAAAAATATTGTTAAAAAAAAAAACCTCTTTTATCATCAGCTGACTCTGTGTAACGCATTGGTTCAATCATGCAAAGTATTTGCTATCTTCACAAGACGCATCACAAATCAGGTACCTTGTTTATTGCTTTTCTAGAATATTTACTTTGATAAATTTGCACTGGCATCATTTAACAATGCATGTTGATCTATCACTCCCCCCTTTTAGAGTGACAACAAAAGCATCAGTTGAACGAATGAAAACAATTATTTATATACTTGTCTTTGTATTCAAATATGACTCGAGAAGCAGTGGCCATTGCATTTAGTGGTGTTATTTCCTCTACCCCTCTCTTTCTCTCTTTTCTTTTTTGCTTAAAAGAAAGCATTGGATCTACATATTCGACGCGTCTGTTTACTCTAATTGACAAGATACCCAACCCTATTTTTGCAGATAAACTGATCATAACAGCCCCTCCCCCAAGAGTCTGAATTATCTTATTATAGTTTAAAACATGCTAAAATATCAAATGGTTTATGTAATATTGAATGGCGGGAAAAAAGCACAGCAGAGACGACATCAAAACGATTATGTAAGCATGGGTTTACAAAAATAATGAGCCAAAAAAGGCTATTTAGACCATATGTATGGGCAGGGATTCATATGTTGAATGCATAAACGATTGTTGTTACTCTCTCTCTCTATATATATATACGTCATCATATAGTTTGTATAGCATGTTGTTAACGTGAAAAGGTGTGGATGTACAATACAACAGAGATATGGATTGGCATATACAATCACTGTATAGCCAACTATCAAATACTATATGAAATAATGCAATGCCTTTATCTGGTTTCATATCATCTTGTATCTTTATATCATTTGTATGGTAACATAATATAAAATCTTTATTTCTTCTAAAATGAATTAGAATATTCTATTTAATAAAATAATGACTCGACTAATGTTTGAAAAAAAAAAAAGAGAAAAGCCAAATAAAATAGCGACACTTGGTACATTGGGAAAAGTTTATTTTGTAAATAACTCTCTTTCAAGTTGATAAGAGAATGATGTCCTTTATATATTTATCTTTTTAAATGAGATAGGATGCTATTCTATTCCATTTCAATTGTATTTCATTATTCTTATTTTTCTGGTGTCATATTTATTAAGTAAACCCATGTTTCTTAATTGCGAGGCATACGTTGTCTGAGGATATTTCAATAGCATCATTAATACTTGATCCTATTCCAATATTTAGTCTATAATAAATAGCACTAAAATGTGCTTCTTCTATTGTTTATTATAATAAGAGACATTCTTTTATTATCATATCCATCTACAAAGAAGATGAATACATATTCGGCTATCCAAATATTTAGAATGCAGTGATTCTGTAAAACTTAAAAAAAAAATGGGAAAATGCATGGTAAAAAAAAAAAACATGCTCGGCTTTTTTTGGCTTTTATATCGTAAACTCCGAAAAAAAAAAGAAAACAAATAAAAGGATCGACTTTTGTACAAACACACTTGTTTTTCTTTTTCTTCTTCAAACAACCTCTTTTAACATGGTTAATATTCTTTCAGTCCCAACCCAACCCTTCGAAGGGCAAAAACCTGGTACCTCTGGTCTTAGAAAGCGTGTCAAGGTCTTTCAACAGGAAAACTACACCGAGAACTTCATTCAGTCCATGCTTGAGGCCATTCCTGAAAGCGATGGTGGTGCCAAGAATGCCACTCTTGTCATTGGTGGTGACGGTCGTTACTACTCTGATGAGGTGCTTCAGGTTATTGTCAAGTGTTCTCTTGGTCAAGGTGTAAGTGTTAGAAATAAAGTGGCTCGGTCTTTTTTTAATAACGCGTTTTTTTTTTTATATCATTGTTAGGTATCAAAATTGATCGTGGGTGTGAACGGTATTGTCTCTACACCCGCTGCCTCCAACCTCATCCGTAAGCACAAGGCTACCGGTGGTATCCTCTTGACTGCCTCCCATAACCCTGGTGGACCCGATAACGATTTTGGTATCAAGTACAATTGTTCCAATGGTGGTCCCGCTCCTGAGAGTGTCACTGATAAGATTTATGAGATCACAAAGACCATCAAGGAACTCAAGGTCGCTGATGCACCCAAGGTAAAAGAGAAAGAACTTGTGTGTGTATTACTATTTTCAAAAACTAAAACCAAAAAAAAAACGTGTTTACATGGATAGGTTGATTTCTCAAAGGTGGGTACTCAAAAGGTCGGTGATATGACCATTGAAATCATCGATGGTGTAAATGATTACGTCACTTTGATGAAGGAAATCTTTGATTTCGATGCTATTAAGGGTTTCCTTGCCAACAACAAGGATTTCAAACTCTTATTTGACGGCATGAATGGTGGTAAGTGTGGCGTGGAAGACATTCTTGTATCCATGTCATTGAAAAAAACTAATTATTATATATAGTCACTGGTCCCTATGGTCAGCGTCTGTTTGTGGAAGAATTCGGTCTTCCCCAATCCAGTGTGATGCGTTGCAAACCCCTTCCCGATTTCGGTGGAGCCCACCCCGATCCTAACTTGACCTATGCTCATGACCTCGTTGAACGTGTTGAAAAGGAAGGTCTCGATTTCGGTGCCGCCTCTGATGGTGATGGTGATCGTAATATGATCATTGGTAAGAATGCCTTTGTCACCCCCTCTGATAGTGTTGCCATCATTGCCCATTATGCCAAGGAGGCCATCCCTTATTTCAAGAAGCATGGTGTCAATGGCTTGGCTCGTTCCATGCCCACTTCACAGGCTGTTGATTTGGTGGCAAAGAAGATGGGCGTCGAGTACTTTGAGGTCCCTACTGGTTGGAAGTTCTTTGGCAACTTGATGGATGCTGGTCGCTGCTCTGTTTGTGGTGAGGAATCCTTTGGTACTGGTTCCGATCATATCCGTGAGAAGGATGGTCTTTGGGCTATTGTTGGTAAGTTTTATTGGAGATGTGTGGGGGGGGAGGGGTTTGTGAAAAAAAAAGTTGGGTTGCACAAAAACGATTATGTAACTGATGACTGACTTTTAATAAATATTTTATAGCTTGGTTGAGTATTATTGCTTATACAAACAAGAGTGTCCAAGATATCCTTCAGGATCATTACAAGGTCTATGGCCGCAACTTCTTCTCCCGTTACGATTATGAAGAAGTTGATGGTACCCGTGCTGAGGAGATGGTCGATCGTCTCCGTAACCAGATCGCCTCATCTGAATTGGTCAACAAGAAGGTGGGTGATTTCACCATTGATAAGGCTGATGACTTTGAATATTTGGATCCTATCGATGGCAGCATCTCCAAGAAGCAAGGTGTCCGCATTATCTTCAAGGATGGTTCCCGTATCATCATCCGCTTATCAGGTACTGGTTCTCAGGGTGCTACTGTCCGTCTCTATGTTGAAAAGTACTCCAGCAATCCTGAGGAATATCCCAAGGATACACAGGAGGCTTTGAAGCCCTTGATTGACGTTGCATTAGAGTTGTCTGAGCTTGTCAAGTTCACTGGTCGTGATGAACCCACTGTTATCACATAAATTTCAACAAAAAAAAAAAGAAAACTCATATTTTTTCATGATATCCATTTCAAAACTTCCACATTTCATATATGTTTTTTTTTTTAAAAAAAAAAATTATAATTAAATAAATCAAGCAAATATTCATATATTTGCTTTGTTCCATATTCTTCATCTTACAATAAAAAGACTCAATTGATATAGATCACTTTTTCTCCCAGATATAATCGATAACACATAAAAGGAAAAGACGATCAAATGATATTGCAACATGTTTTGAAAAAAGGCCAGCTCGCACAAGAGTCAATTCAATGTCCTACTAGAACAAGTTGTACAAATTCCTTCCCCAACAAACTTTTTGCAGTTGTGCATAAAAACTTAAAACATATTTTCAACTTTCGCGTTAAAAATATTGGATCTAATCTTTTTTCTTGTTCTCAGGCCCTCTGAATGAACTCTCATTTGTTTACTTGTATACCAAATAAAGTAGTAAAGAAAAGTCTGTGGGGAAAGGTCAATGACCAAAAGAGTAAATGTAGAGTAAATGAGGCTTTATGTATTTGAGAAAAATAATATATATATATATATATACAATGCATTCTATTGTTGATTCTATTCATTAAATAATCATTGGACCTATCTCACTATATCTTCTCCCATATAAATACACACAGCTCCATTAGAGATAGGATCTCTTCAAGAAAATAAGAGATTTTAATGATATAGAAAGAGCACAAAAAAAAAAGGGATCATTGCCAAATTGAGATATGTACATTACAGGATGATAGCTTATTTACATACGTTTTTATTGTTTCCTTTACTTTCAGCATATTTATGCATTGATGATGAAGGTGTTTATTCTATTTGATCTTTTTATTTACAACACTTGATTATTTTATTATTATTTTTTGTATCAATAAAACAAATACAATAGAAGAGATTTATAGTATATCTTAAGTTTATCTTTTCCATGACTTGCTGTGTATATAGAGTTTTCACTGATGGACAACTAAATTATGGATAGATTAAAAAAAAAAAAGTCTATTGCACAAAAAAGTAGCGTTGGTTGTATAAATTTTGATACAGCGAATATCATGTTCTAGATGCATTAAATCATTTATTGCATGCGACAAAAGAGTAACTTTGAGTAAGGGTTTTTTTATTTGTAAATAAAAAATGAACATATAGTCAGATGATTATTTAATAGAGAGCATGATGAGTGAAAAAAAAAAGTATCAATGGCAGTATAGCCTTTCATATGTACATGATTGTTGAAAATACCAAAAACTGGGATTTAAAAATCTACGCTGTGTACACAAGCGAATGTTTTTGTTACCTCAAAAATGAAATATTCCACATTGAGTACTCAAGTATATTTTATGTAAAACGACCAATTGGATTTTTTTGTTTTTTAGAAAAAAAAAAAAAAAACCTCTCTTAAACCCTGCGTTGGCATTTTTTTTTTTTTTTCATTGGTGT
>MU622268.1:110334-120713 GCA_025399235.1 Backusella circina FSU 941
TTTAATGATATATATATATAACATTCCGCTCTATCTAATAACTTTGCATTATATCGAGTTTATAAGAAAAAGCCACAGGAGTTTACAAAAAAAAAAAGATGAATATTCCCTGAGGTTTGTTTGCTACTGACTTCCTTAGTGATGAAATACTCAGCCTTATTGTAAGGACGTAGTGATACTAACATGAAAAGAGGAAGGTTAATAACTTAAATGAAAAAAGCTTAATAAAATTCAAAAAAAAAAAAACGTAGAATTGCAGAAGTATTCATTACTGTTAGTATTATTACAATGATGATAAGATGTGGTCATAAAACCTGTTATGGCTCTGGAACCTGCATAAAAACTGTTTGTTATTGAATAATGACAAGCGAGTGATAGATAGTGCCACCTTATCAACAGGAAAAAAAGAAAACAAACAAACAGTTTGGGCTGACATCAACTTTGCCTTACTTGTGATTGGTGAATATATATTTCAAGTTCTAGAGGTGAATCATTTAATGTCAATTTATTTTTGAGCGAGTATTTAGTATAAGCTGGAAAGTTTGTAACAATAGTTTTTAAGAATCTTAATGACTTGGGAGATTTATTTTATAAAGAGGATACTAGACCAAATTAGTACTTATGGCCCGTATTTTTTATATTTTTTTTAAAACAAAGGGAATTGTGTGGTATATAAATTTGTCTGCATATCAATTAGTATAGTTTTGATAAGAAAATATATTTTGTGTGCGTATGTGGTTTTTCGGATAATTATTCTTTAAAATAAAGACGTAATCTGTTTTTTTAATTTAGCTTACTTTTTAATAGTAAATAAAGCTTAATTACAATGCGATAAATTTGCATAATCAAAGATCTTTGATATAAAAAAAAGCCAGATATCAAAAATGATTTCATAATGTTTGAATGACGTACTGGGTTTTCTTTAGAAAGCATTCGCATTAATAAATAAAAAAAAAGAAAAAAGAACTAAATTAGCTTAAGGTACAAGATATAGAATTTGAATTGTCTTATTTTTTTTTTTAAATGTATATTACCATCCCCTTCTTTGCTTTTTATGTTTGTTTTTGTTATTATTTTTTTATTATTAAAAAATAATAACGTAGATCTAATACGCGCTTTGATACTAAACGAGGTGACACCTCGTGAGTGATTCTTTTTTTATATATCTCATTTATAAACAAATAGAGATGCATTCCTTTACTTGATTCATTGAGGTCCTTAAAAGTCATGTGCTTTCAAAACCTGGATCAATGAAAATTGAAACATGACTCCCAATTCTCAATTGACTCTTTTGTTTACAAATGCATCATTCAGATTCCTCATAGATGGTTCCATAAAAGAAAAAAAAGAAGAAATATGATCAAGCTTATTTTACTTTTTATCAAATGGAATTATTGTTTTTGTTTGTTTATGTTGATGCCATTTTTTATACGCCGACGTCTCTTTGCCTTCAATGAAAAAAAAAAAAAAGTGTATAAATAATGGTAACCGTTAGCTTCTTTTTATTTAAAGCACTCCCTTTCTTATTTCATTTCATTTTGTTTTTTTTCTCTCTCTCACTTTTTATATATATCCACACTTTTATACCATTAAATAGATGAAATTTTCAAAACAAATCCAATTGAATGGAGTGCCAGAATGGACAGATCATTACCTGGAGTGAGTATAATAATCAAACAAATAAAATAAAAATGGACCCTGATTTCTAAAAGCTTTTGGTTTCAAATACAGTTATAACCAACTCAAGAAATTAGTTCTGAAATTTGAAAAAGAAAGACAGTTTGTCAATGAAACAAGTCCACTATTGGCACGAGATGACTTTCAGCTTACTCTTCAACATTCGTTGCTAAAAATCTCCCAATTTTATACAGAGCAGGAGGCACAGGCCTATTCTGAACTAGATACCCTACTACTAAGTCCCATGGTCGACTCTGGTGGATTTATGTTATTCCAAGAAGATAAGAAGGTGAATTTGATAGAAACAGATGCCAGTTCTACCTCTGGCTCGACGGTGATTGCAGAAGAGGAAGAAGAGGGCACACGATACCACACCATACATGTGTCAGATAAACTAAGGGCCATCGATTTGCGTCAACATTTGTTCAACCTCAAGTCGTTTGTGGATCTCAATCTGATAGGCTACTCAAAAATTATAAACCATTATGACAGGCTCCAGAGCAAGGATATTGGCCGTCTGGTGTTGCTAAGCTATCCCTTTAAGCCAAGTACCCAGACACGTCTCCAGAGCCTAATAAAGCAGGTAGAGGAGCTCGTTCAACAGCTCGACCCGCAAGGGGGTGCCAATGCACAGTGTAGTAATACAACGGATGGTCAAAGCTCTTGGCTCTCTACAAAGTCTTGTATTGATTTGGCTTTCTTGGCAATAAGCTTGGCAGTATTTGTTTGTTTACTTAATGCCGAATTGTTTGAAAATATTGAACAGACATATTGTTTTGCCATTCTCGTTTTTGCAAGCATATTATGGGCCACTGAGGTATTAAGCAGATCCTTTTTTTTCAAAAAGAAAAATACCACATCTTGATGGATTGCACTTCCAAAATCAAATACTAATTTTTACTACGTTTTTTTTTTTCTTTCTTTTATACTCTAACTCCCTAAAAAAAAATCCTCCCCCTTAATTCAGGTGATGCCCCTCTTTGTAACAGCCCTACTAGTTCCATTTTTGGTGATTTTGTTTCGAGTGATACGATTGGAGGAAGAAGAAGAGGATGGCACGATTATATATGTTCGATTAGGTGCTGTAGAAGCCACCAAGGTTGTTTTTGGGTCCATGCTATCACCTGTTATTATGCTGCTACTAGGAGGTTTCAGTCTCGCTGCAGCATTGAACAAATTTGGTATAGCAAAGGCCATGGCCAGTTTTGTACTCGCAAAGGCGGGTACGAGCCCTCGTAACGTACTGCTCGTCAATATGTTGGTAGCTTCCCTCGCTTCCATGTGGATCAGTAATGTGGCTGCACCTGTTCTATGTCTCTCTTTGATTCAACCTATTTTGAAAATGTTGCCCATCGATAGTAGCTTTGGACCATGTCTGATCATGGGCATTGCACTCGCTTCCAACTTGGGTGGCATTGCTTCACCCATTGCGTCACCTCAAAATGTCATTGCGATCCAAAATATGACACCTCCCCCATCCTGGACTGACTGGTTTGCCGTCTCCATACCACTTTGTATCCTTGGTAATTTAATCGTATGCACGTGGCTTATGTGGTCTTACCAGATTCAGAAGGAACATGACAGCACTTGCGAAATTCTCAGTCGTGTAGAGCAACCAAAGGTATCGCTTGGTCGTAGTACAATAACAGCTACACAGGTTTACGTGGCTGCAGTTACTGTATTTACGATTTTGCTGTGGTGTATAACCCGAACCTACCGAGACACCCTCGGTGATATGGGTGTTATCGCCATTATACCTCTTGTGGCGTTTTTTGGTACTGGCATTCTAACAAAGGAAGAGTTCAACAACTTTTTATGGAACGTCATTATTTTGGCTATGGGTGGCATTGCGCTTGGAAAGGCAGTGGAGAGCTCAGGTTTACTTCTTACAATAGCGTCCCATATCTCTGAACATGTCACAGGACTCTCGATATTCCAGGTTTTGTTTGTTTTTTCTTCGCTTGTCGTGGTGATCGCTACCTTTATAAGTCACACAGTGGCAGCACTCATTGTTTTACCAATTGTTGCAAAAATTGGAAGCCACCTTGGGGATCCAAGATTATTAGTCATGGTAAAAAAAAAAAGAAAACGAAAAAAAAGTTATTTCAAAGAGACTTATTATTTATTTTTTTTGCAAAAAAAAAAAAAAAAGGGAACCGCTTTTGTTTGCTCAGTGGCAATGGGTTTACCTGTTTCTGGCTTCCCTAATATGACTGCGATTTCTCAAGAGAAGAGAAATGGCACACCTTACTTGAAAACAAAGGATTTCTTACGTAATGGTGTTCCTTGTAGTGTTTTGATCATGATTTGTATTTGTACTATTGGATATGGCTTAATGTCGTTGGTTCAGATTTAATTAACTTTAGATTAAAGTGTTCTTTTTTTTACATATAAAAGTTACTTTTCTCATAACGCTCATTATGATCTGCCATAGAGATTAGATAGTAGCTTGACAGGATAAGTCAAATATTTTGACAATGACTCTCCAACAGGCCTGATTTTCAAAGGAAAATATCAGGTATGGGTATTTATCATCATATGATGCTTAGTTGTTTTAAATAGCACATCATACAATAGCAAGGTAACGCTATTTGCTGTTAATGCAGACCTTTTATTTGGAAACCACCTGTTAGTCTAAAAAAAAAAAAAAGGTTACACTATCATAGATTTGATGGTTGAAGTTTGCTTTAATCATAAGATATGTGTACATTTCTTTTATTAGTACTATGGTACACATGATTTATTTTTGACAGCTTCGTATAATCTCAGAACTGTTATTACCTTATAAGCAGCTTATAAAGAAAAAGCGCTACTTCTTAAAAAAAAAAAGGACCTTTGCTCAAGCACCTAACACTAACCTTAATAGCATTAAATCATAAAAGAAGAATAATAATAAACAATAAACATTTAAACGTAAAAGTCCAGGATAGTTACTTGATAAATTATTTCAAAATAGCTTATTTATCATTTAATAATACATCTTGAGCCAGGTATGAGTAATATATTTTATTTTAGTAAGACTAGAGTGCAACTATATTGGATGGATGTATTCCAGTGTTAGTCACTTGATTCTCGCTCTCAGTTCTTTTTTTTTTTTTGGTAAATAAAGATATAGCCAACTTGGACCAGTGGCTTAAATAAATATTGCTATCTCAACAATAACAGATTCAGTGTATTGATATCTAAAGCTAAACAAAAAAGCTAGTGAGAAATCTTGAAAAACATATGGAAAACCTTGCTAGCTGTGGTTTAAAAACATCTGAGCTATTCGAATTCAGTTTATGGTTGAAGTTCTAATAACTTCAGAGATGAAAAAAGAAATGCACCTTCATTGATTTTTATTAAATTTCAACTCGGCAAAATTTTGTTTAAAAACGAAAAAATAAATAATCAAGTTCACATCATCTAAAGCTAAAAACAAACGATAACGATGATAAGAGGCATCGTAGTACTAAAAAACGTTCAAATTAAAGGCAAAAACGTAAAAGTATTTTTTGATTATCCTTCTTTTCTTTTTCAGGTCAAGGTAAATATTTTATTTTGCAGCAAACAAAAATCTAATTTATCACAGTTCTCTTTATCTCATAAAGGTAATGTAAGAGTAGAAAGACACGTACAATAAACTTCAAATGCGTCAACATGTTCTTTATTAAGACAATAAGATTATGCTTTTTAGTAACAGCTCTATCAAACTATGTCTGATTGGCTAGGTCACATCGAGTAATATAACATATATCTGATACTCATCCCCCTCACTGTAATTTAGTTTTAGACGATGTAGCCTTATAAAATCAAACAAAAAAGGGCTGAATATGATCGATAGGCGTATGGTTTGAGATGAAATTTAAACTACTGTGTCACCGGACTCAGCAATTAAAAATGGTTCACTTTTACTGAACTATTATTTAGATAAATCCGTTGCTATACTCAGGTTTATCCTTCCAGAGCACAACCATGTGACGATTGTAAAACATTAAAATAATACAAAAGTTTAGCCCAAAGATCATTAACATTAATTCAAAAGTTTAGAAATTTATCAGTATTGAAAAGAAAATTTATTCATATTGGAAACACTATGCCGTAATCTTATTTTGCAGACTAAAAATGTTATTGTCAGTGAACAGTATTAACGACAACCACTTGTTCTATTTATTCTTACCATCATTTCTGCGAATTCTTCATAATTAATTTGACCATCATCATCTTTGTCAGCTTCATTAATCATATCGTTGATTTCTTCAGTAGTAAGCTTTTGGCCTGATAAAATAAACAATCAAGTCAGCTACTTCCATCATTTATTTTATAAATGTTTCCCATACATACCCAATTGTTTCATAACAGAGTGCAATTCATCGTGTGAAATAAAACCATTTCCATCCTTATCAAATACTTTAAAAGCATCTACTAAATCTTGTTTACTGTCTTCTTTTGAGGACATGCTGAAAACACACGCGTTATTAATATAATAAAAAAAAATAGCATTGCCAAATCGTCTTTTTCACTCTTACCGTGACATCAAGGAAAGGAACTCATTAAAGTCAATAGTACCACTGCCATCAGCATCTACGTCATTAATCATATCTGCTAATTCTTCATCAGTGGGTTTTTGTCCTAAAGAGCGCATGACTTGACCTAGCTCCTTCGTATCAATATAGCCATTGCCATCTTTATCAAACATTTGAAAAGATTCACGACACTCTGCGATTTGTGATGCTGAAAGTTGATCACTCTTTGAAAGAAAAAACAGACACAGTGTTTAGTACATGAACATGACATGAAGCGTATATAATTACCATTTTATTAAAACTAAATTAAAGAAAAAGTAGAAGTAAAGGAAAACATTTATCTTTTTTCTTTAAATACATATTTATTTTTAAACCGACTTTTCTTTTCTGTGTTACCATTATGCTACACAAGCGAATGAAAAGCAAATGTCGTGTGATCACAAGACTTTGTTCCAAAATCAAATTGGCTCAGCCAAATAAAATAAGTTTTTAATAATATGTCATATTTAACTTACTCGGCTGGTGTTTTGTTGTAAAATAAAATAAAGTAGACTATGCGATTGGGAGAGGTTAGTTGATTTTCAAAGCGATTTTCATGGCAAAACTTTTGTTTTGATAAAAACAAACAAACAAGCAAAACTAAAATGGCATCTTTATTGTTGAACAATAGTTATTCAAAGTACATACAACTTATTAACATTCATCATCATGTTTTCATTGAGACTTTAATAAGAAGTTCAAGACTATAAATAGTCATGATGTCACTTCAGAGTAATATATATAATACAAGATGAAACCTCTGCTTTCTTATTTTACTAGTTCATTATATATACTTTTTGGGGTGCTATTTTATAAGAATATCTCTCTAATATGCAAAAACATACAGTGATGTTTATAAAGTGCATCCAAATAAAACCATGTTGATAAAGTCCACCTTGCATTAGTTCAATTTCAGTACTAATACAAAGCATATGTGAGTGGATAGCCTCTATCTGTCTTTAGCCAAGAGAGCCAGTTCATCAAATCTTGATTAAGATGCTTTTACATAGTTGATGTCAGGTATTATTCCAATCCTGTATAATATCTCAAGTTGCTTCTCAGGAACTGTGGCTTGTATGTTTCCAATGTTATATTTTTTAAACTCCTTCAAATTTGACTTTAAACAAAACTGATGGATTGAGAACTGGTGTGAGACCTCCTCTCTCTGTACACCTAGAAGCGTCCGAAATGGTAAAATAACACTAGAAAATAGAAAGAAAAAAAAAAAACCAAATAAAAAAATACAGACAACGGATGGATAAAATGGATGGATGGATGGATGAAACAGATGGATTAATATATTCTATTTGTTATTAGCCTAAGCAAATTAAGGATATCAAGCAGTTCCTTGAAATTGCCCGCAGAAAGGATGCCCAATCTGCCCGCGTCAAGAAGAACGCTGACTCTGTCAAGTTCAAGGTCAGATGCTCTCGTTACCTCTACACTCTCGTTGTTAAGGACAAGTCCAAGGCCACCAAGCTCAGACAATCCCTTCCCCCTTGTAAGTTACTCAGGCTATTCATTATTACAAATGGTGACTTTCTAACATTGCATTCTCTTTTCTATTAGCTCTCTCTGTCAACGAGATCTAAGTAAATGAACGATCGTTACAACAATAAAAATTCACTGGACATAGTATTATGACACCAAAAGAACTTTTTTTTTTATATTTTTTTTTTGGCGCGATTTATATATGTTTTTGGTTGCTTACATAGAGTGGTTCACATCGCTTGTGAGAAGGGGAGGGGGAGAGGATTACTTTAAATTCTGTGATATGAATGTGTGTGTCAATCAACTTGAAAATGGTATCTTTGTTTAAAGGATTGGAAAACGGCTTTTCTCACCAGATAACACTGCTTTACCATTCTATTTAAGAACTTCATAGTAGTTTTCAAGTAAACTACCAATGATTTAATATTCAGTTAGAAGTTTATCAAGTCTAAACATACAATCAGCACTTTAATTGATAAGCAAAGAGGGTTAACTTTATTCTGTAAGCATATTTCTAAAGATTCACTTGGAATAAATCTATTTTATGGCAGTAATGGATATTAATGCCATCCTGGCTTTAGTAAATGAAAGTGAATTATCCTATATTTCAATATATCACGGTTTATATTATCTTAATCCAAATGCTCTTGAATGAAATAGAGCGTGATTGCAACAAGTGTATTTTGGGATATCAGTTCAGTAGCTTAATGGAATGGATACGTTTGTTTATTTGAATTCGTAGAGAACTAATTGATTTGATGCAATGCTTTTGGAAGTGCAATATTACACTTTTTCCACACAAGTGAAAAATCTTGCAGGCCTAAAGACGCGACTTCAATGTCTTACAGAAAAACTTAATTTACCTTTGTAAAGTCCTGTAAGACCCGTAGGATTTTCTAGAGTGCTGTTATAAAATCGTATCTCTGCTGACAGATATTTGATCAAGTTAATTAGGGTGGTTAAAGATAGAGACTAAACTACTGTATTATCAGCAAATCTTGGTCATGCCAAAAAGCTCTCTGGGGAATGTATCCAACAATGGTAAGGTAGCACATTGAGGTTACTGCCAGCTGTAAGTAGTCATATTCAAGCCATTAGGTGGTACCAGAGCCAAGCATAAACTAGAAAAGTGAAGCATCGCGTACCAATGTCTTAAAGGTTAGAATACGAAAGAAGAAAAAAAAGCAGAGTATTGAAAGTTGTAGTTTTTATTCAAAAAAAAGGCTCGCAAAACCCAAAGCGCCTCTACGCGTCCCAGACACTAAAAGTGTAACTGTGACGGATAGTAGTGAGATCTATTTGTTATCAAAGATGAATTCAAAAGTAGGACCAAATTTAACTTTAAACTTTAATATAATCGACAATAATAAATGTTATTATAGTGGATACACTAAAAAACATCACTACTTACATGCATGACTATCAACAATACATAAAAAGCTTGAAAGAGCAAAACATTTGTATAATTGGTTATGCACGCAAATCAAATGGGTCGGAAAAAGAAGTTAGGGTGAACTTGTTGCATCAAATGTGTAATAGATTAAAATCAAGGTCATTAGTAGATCGTGTTTTCGTCTCTTATAGTTGTAAAGCGAATGGCTGTATCCATGAGCGTGATCAAATAAAACAAAAGGGATAATAGCAAAGTTACAGGCTGATGGTGATACAGGAGGTAAAATCATTTAAAGTTGTTTCAAACTCAAAGATAATAACCTCTTTGTAGACATGTTACAATTTGTTAATACCCAAAAAAAAAGGTGTGCCTCGCGGCTATAGATCATGCTAGTTTATCAACAAATCCAGAAGATTTGAGAGACTTTGTCCGGTAGAGTATAAGACATGAAATAAAATCAAGGTTTTTAAAAAAATATCTAATATTTGTAACTAGTAATATGTCTGCGGTGTAGTTTGGTTCCAATCCGTTCTCGTTCGAAGTCTTCCTAGTATAACTGAAGATCTTGCTATCTTCAAATCCCAGAAAATTATTTGAAGAAAAGCTTGTTTATTTATAAATTGATATTTGTGGATATTTATGTTATTTTGATTTAGGGGGTCTAAGGGTGAACTGGGTTTGATTCAGTTTATTCCTTTATGTATTAATAGTGCCAATCCAAGCCTTCGCAAAATAATCATAGGTCTAACTATGATGGTTATGACTACAGAGAGAATGGTTTAAATCCTCCCTCTATTAAATCTCAACCAGCAGACAACATCCAAATAAAGCCAACCATTTCTTTATGCTGTTATACAGTAAGAAATGTTGCTCTTGACATTTAAATAAAGTTTCTTCTTTTTTTCAGATATATCTTGTCAAGTGATTGTTACAGAATACAATTTGCAGTTGCCCATCCTATTCAGGATGAATGGATATTTAGGTATTCATACTATCTTAAAAGGAGGACTTCATCGGTAAAACATAGTATTTGTAGACGTTTAATATGTTACAGTTTTGCTATCTTGATTCAAATCTATGTTATTTATTAATCATAAATACTCGTATTACAACCTATTTTAAAAAAAGCAATGGTATCCAAATTGTGTCAAATTCTGTAATTAGACACTCTTTTTGTTTAGAGTAAACAAAGTGCAATTTGGCAGTTTATGAATGAAAAAGTAAGTCACCCTTTTTAATTAAATTCAACAACATTTTCTCTCTCCTTTTTCCTT
>MU622268.1:133594-163359 GCA_025399235.1 Backusella circina FSU 941
AGGAACACGCTTGATGAGAGCCAAAGATCCAACATGAGAAGGAAGATAGGTAATCTCATGGGTAGCAGTATAAGCATACGTAGCAGGTGAGGCTTCATCTATAAGAGAAAAAGAGATGTTACGAGATGCTCGACTACGGCAAATTTTTCGGTTACTATGTGTTATTGGTCCTACATTGACTCCAAAAATGATAAAAAAAAAAAAAAAAGAGAGAGAGAGAGAACATCATTGCACTTTTCTTTTGTTTGAAATGACAAATCAAGCTCTATCTCTCTGACGATAAAAATTGTTCTTATCAATGACTTTGAATAAATTAAACTGGTCCTTCTCTCTCAGTTGATGGTATTGTTTCCAATCATGGATTATTCATTGAAATATACCAAATTTATTAATGAAGGTTTTTCATGACATCACTATGAGGTTTGTCCTTGTAACACATCTTATTCATACTGTCCCCTCTTTTTTTTTCTCTTTTCTCTCTCTGGCAAGGTTTGTCCATTTTGGGTTTCTAATTCCCCGCTAAAGTAAATCATTTTATACACTCTGAAAACAAAAATAGGTTTATTAACAATAGACATAGATTTAAAATGTCTTACAGAGAGCCTTAATTTACCTTTGTAAAGCCCTGTAAGGCCTATAAGGTTTTCTAGAGTATATTGTTTACAGTAGATGCGCTAATAAGGGCAGAGAATTGATATTAGATTGTGACATCTCATAAGTAATATACAAATATGACATGTTTTTATCAACTTGGTACATCTTTATTTGATGATATTTGTCATGACAATCATGATGTAGCGTGTTTTTTTTTTCATTCTTATTTTTATCAAATACTATAAAGGACATATATTCTAATCAAGATATCAAAACTGTAAAATATTAAATGTCTAAAAGTACTATGTCTTAACGATGAAACCTTCCTTTTTAAACATTCCTACTCAAAGTATGAATGCCCTATAACACTGTTCTGTGCGTCTGTCTGTAATGCTCTTTTGCTTTATGTTCCACGAGAAAATCTAAATATCTATTCATGCTGAATAGGATGGGCAACTGCAAATTGCATTCTGTAACAATCACTTGACAAGATACATCTGAAAAAAAGAAGAAGCTTTATTTAAATGTCAAGAGCAACATTTCTTACTGTATAACAACATAAAGAAATGGCTGGCTTTATTTGGATGTTGTCTGCTGGTTGAGATTTAATAGAGGGAGGATTTAAACCATTCTCTCTGTAGTCATAACCATCATAGTTAGACCTGCAGTATAGCCCCCTTCTCGAATACAAGCGCTTCTGATCGTCGTAAAGCGTATGCACCAACACATGAGTTCCATTTTTAGAATCACTCATGAAATAATGAAATGAATTCAATTCAACCAATCTTAACGTAATCGCTTTTATTTCGTGTGAGCATTCTATTATCTTTAGATTTGACAGCAGAGGAAAATGTTGATTGATGAGTGAACTCAGCTCTTGGGGTAGTTTCAAATGAAAGAACTCCAATGTCTTGATACTGGTCTGTTTGGTGCTAGCGGATTTGGAATTGAGATTGACATCTATGAGTGTGAGTGTCTTGAGTGTGGATGGAGAGTTTTGAAGGACATCATCAAAATCAAGTTCAGAAGCAAATCTATAATTACTGCTTCCTATCTCCAGTGTTTCGAGTACCTTCATCTCCTTTAGCCATTCAAAGGACTCGAATGTTGTGTTTCTGAGGATAAGTGTTTTAATATAAAAGACGTGTTGTGATTGCGCAAAGCTGGGTAAATCCATACTGTCAAAACTTTCAATCTTTAGGTCATTAATTTGGCATCTGTGCTCATCTAGTGTTGCAAATAAAGTCTGGGTTCTCACTTTTTGGGATAGATGCAGCTTTCTAAGAAGAGGTGCTAAATTTTTGAAGAGAGGATCCCATCCCATCCTAAGCAGAGTATCTTTTTCTTCGTCATTGTATGGAATGAAATGAAGTCTATATACAAATTCCACTAGATTTGGATATTTAACAGTGATAAAGCGTAGCAGTTTCAAAGTTGTTTCCAAACAGTGTGTATTGACACTCGCCAAAATCAGTCGAGTGATTGAATAAGCCGGTGTTATATCACTGCTAGGAGCATTCCCCCGAATGACTCCTCTCTCCAGTGCAAGCATTTTGAGGTTTGGCAAGGTTTCAGATATCATGTTGATGTCTTTAAATGTGAATGTCCCTCGACGCAGCGTAATATGCTCTAATGCGGGTGCGTTCTTCAAAAGTGAGATCGAGTTACCACCGGGAAGGGACATGTTGAGATGGGTCAAGTTTGGACACATATTGTTTGAGAGTATACGATTGCTCACTCCCTTGCTCGATTGGTCAATCATTTTCTCTAGACTCCTGCTCCATGAAAGCTGCGCCATAGATTTAACAATGGTATGAGGGGAAATGACATCGCGGTGATAGAATTCGCGGATATTGGGTAGTGTTTCTACAAACTTCATCCAGACTTCTTTGCCTTTATTGAATGTATGGAGTGTGAGTTGCTCCACATTGCTTAAGAGTCCTGGTTTTTCTTGTGTTTTCTTTTTTATGGCCTTGAAAACAAAAGGGGAAAAAATATGCAGTGTTTTAAATAAGCAAAATTCTTCTATTGTGTATTTCCAGAGATGACAAGCAAGCATGCATGCATTGCATTTGGTCATCTTGATCGAGTAAATCAAAGATCTGCTGTAGTAATTCAGTTGGGAGATTGTTCATGCTGTTGTTTGTTTTTAAAAAAGAAAAAGAAAAAAAAAAGGATATAAAAGACCAAGTGTTGCAAAAGGAAATGAAATATTGATTTAACGCAAGATGGACTTGTGGTTTATTTGATCCATCGCCCAAGCAAAGTAGAAAAATAGCTTTTCATGTCAATGACAGTTGTAACTGTGCCATATACATTGTGAGATGGATGACTACCAATAAGAAAATGTATTGTGTAGTTTTATTTTATATCAAGTCTTTATTACATGCAAAGGAGGTGAAAGTGACTATTGAAAGTTTATCATTCTATTTACACTCTTTTGATGTAGTATGATATCGTCTTGCTGTAGACCATATTGTCATTCTATAATGATCAAATGAACAAATAACTAAATATCACAAATATAATCGCATTACAATTCTTCAAGTTGGTTCCTGATAAGAACGTATTTTTTTTTGGTAACAATATAAAAGTATAATGATTGCTTTATTACTTAAATGACAGATGCATCTCGCTCTCATCTAAAAAGTCTTTCTATAAAAGGTAATTATGACTGGCATGGTATTAGAAGAGATAGTGATGGCCAACTACATCCTTCACTGAAGTTTTAAAAGAATAGTGGGAAAAACCTTTGAGGAAGTTAAAAATTCAAATCAAATCTTTCAACACCTGTTAACCACATAAAGAAAAACAAATGATAAAAAGCCTTTTACAGCGAATATATTTTAAAATAAATCAGTTTGAGAGAGTTGTATAAATGAAGAAAAGGGATTGTGTCATTGAAAGCGGAGCAGAAGTAGTTCTTTGAAGAACATAAAGAAAAAGTATACTTCTTCCTTGAGTTCCATTTTTTTTTTTTTAATAAACCAGGACAAACTGATATGAATACTATGGTAAAGCTAGCATAGGCTACATAGAATGGTTAAAATACAAGCTGGAGAGAGATGCTGTTGAACATGCCCAAAACCATATTTTGCTTTAGAACTAAAAACCTGGTTAAAGTTGTCACCAACTTTAATTAGGAAATAATGACGTTTTGTTTGGCATCCCTTACGTCGAAAGACCATTATTTTTTTTATTTTTTTTTGCTTTTCGCTTCCTCATTTAGCATCATGAAACTGTAAGTGCTACCGTCTATGGATCAAAAATCGGCAGAGCTTGGGCGTCAATTTAAGGTTTTATTTTATATGTAGTCTTTTCCCTTGAGGGAGAAACTTTAACTTGTTTATTTTATGTATGTGTAATTGTTTATGTGCATACTAATGTGTACGTGTAATAAGAAGATGCTTCCCCTTTTTAATTAAATATTACAAACATATCTTGTCAAAAGAGACTTTCATGCTGGAGACAAAAGCTGGCAAATCAATTATTTTTATATAATAGGAATGACAAATGTAATTTTTTTTAAAAATCAATTGGTCATTGGTTATTTTTATAACACAGCATGTGAAAGAGGAAAAATGCAATGTAAGCATCAAAAGATAAGATTTTCAACGAAGAAATAAAAATGAATAATACTTAATAGAGTTTAGTGTACCAATGATAAGATAACAAAAAAAAAACAAGGTTTTTTTTTAGATTTGGTAAGCCAGTGCTTTTGCGACAACTCTAATATCTGTTTCATACCTATTAATCATGCTTTACTTCATTAATAAACGAGTAAAAGTAAAGGATACTCTCTTTTGAAAATAATAAAAGTGATTGATTTTATAAGTTTAAATACAATGTGTTTTTATAAGATGACTGATGTCAGTCTTTGATTGCATAATCATAAAATGTTTTTTTTTTTTTCTCACATGATAAAGTCGATTATATATATATTTGTACTCCAGGTTAAAATTGGACACATGTGTGGATCATATGAACATAAGCTGGAATGTTTTCTGGCATATTTAGGTTTGTATCACTTTTTTTTTACTTTCCCAGGCATCAATCCCTCCTTTTTTTTTTTGTCTTCCACCTGTTATTTACAAGACATCCACACTTTAAAGCAAAGAAAATAGATTTTGGATTATAAATTATTTTATCTGATATACTATAGAAAAACATAATCATAAAAAAGACAAACTGATATTACATTTTGGATAGAAAAAAAAAAAAGTTATCTAAGCTTGATTATAATCAAATTTAAAAAAAAAATCAATCTAGAAAGAGTAGAAAAGAAGGGGAAGGGGAAAATGTTGAAGATATCGTACAATTGAAATAGTAGTAACTACTTCTTTAACAAAAGGAAATAATGAAAGATATATATGATTTGTTTACTTCTTAACAGGAAGAGGGGTGATTTCACCATCCTCAACCTTCCTTTGGAAAACTTCGAGCCATGACTTGACCTTTTCATAAACCATGAAAGTAACAGCCTGACCAGGAGCAACTCTCAAAACTCTAGGTGTCAAACCCTTATAGAATGCTCTGACACCTTCCTTTGTATAGATTTCGGTTGTGACGAACTTGAAGCGTTCCCAGCCGGATCCACTAGCACTGGACTTCTGAATACGGGTCTTAATGGTATCAATAGGGGCATTGGAGAGAGGACCTAGTTCACAAAGTATAAGAAACACCTCCTTTTCTTGTAAAATAGTTTATAAAACTTACCCATAGCACCAGATACACCACCAAGAACCAAGTGTTGATAAGAAGGAAGTTCTGACAAACCTTGATATTCCTGAGCCATTCTCTTAAATTCCTGATAAGCGGTGAAGTTGGCAGCTTGGTTGGTAGCTATAATCATTTTATGATTAGTCCATTTCCTTTTCTTTTTCTCCCATCCATTACTCTATTCTATTTACCTTGTCTGAGAGCAGTCAAAGTGACACCCTTATATAAAGCACGAACACCTTCCTCACGAACAATTGTATAAGCGGCATGAGGGGCGTTACGGTACTTTGGAACATCCATAGGATCAGCCATTGAATGACGTTGAGCCTAAAATATGTTTAATCGAATTTTAGTTTGCATATTCGAAAATATGTAAAACGACTATCAAGCTTTTCTTTTTTTGTTACCTGAAGACGGATTTTAATAAGATCCATAGGAGAGACAACCATAACAGCCTCAGTAGTACCAGCAGCGAGACCGGCTATAATGGAAATGAGGTGATTAATTAAAAAATCACTGGATAGTGGTTTATGGGATCAAAACACTTACCAAAGAAGACCGAGGTGGTGCTAACCTTTCCTTCGGCATCGGCCAACCATTCCTTATACAATTCAAAAGAACTGAAACGAATGGCCATCTTGGGGACAATACCAGCAACGACAGCACCCAAACCCTTATAAAGAGCCCAGAAAGATTCGTTATTTACAATCTTTACACCAACGCCAAAGAAACCGAGCTTCTTACCCTAAAGAGTTAAAAAAAAACAAAATAGCGAATTCGTTTTAGTAAAAACAGAAGTGTACAGCGAAAAGAATAAACAAACATACAGAAGCACTTCTAGCAGCATTCTTGGCTAACTGCATTCTGACTTTGATGGTATCGAGAGGATGACAAGTACATGCTTCCATGAAACCAGCTGCACCACCAGCAACAAGGTGAGTGAGAAGAGGAGTTTTTGTCTTGTTGTTGCCGTTTTTGCTCATTTTTTATATATAAGTTAATAGGAGTTATGGAGTTGTACTTTTACGAAAAAGGGGAATTATGTTGAAGAGAAGAAAAGTGGGAGTATTTATACAAAATAAAAATAATAAAAAAATCCAAGTTATTTTGTAATTTTCATATGTTTCTGAACACCGCTCCAACACTTCATGTTCTCTGATCTCTTACCGAACGTCATTTAAGCCAATCAGGCATCCTAACTCGTCACAATAAATGCGGGGTAAAGGAAATCATCGGAAACCTTTCACATGTTGCCCAATTTCACAGGGCCCTACGTTTGTTAGGCTGTGTTACCTTGAAGTGACGTTGGTTTTGCGTGGGGGAGAGGGCATTTATTGATTCGAAATTGTGTAAATTTCGCACCGGGATTTTTTGATATGATTTCAATTATCGAGCTTTACACTTTTAGAGTGGACGTCTAAACTATTACTCGGATTCTTCATTCATGTTTTCCGACCATCTCCGTAATAGCTGAACCCTATTAACACAAACCTAATGAACAAATTCAAAATCACAACATTTACAATAACTCATGATAACATGATTTTCTTCTTTATTTATTTTAATTTTTTTAAAGTCAAAAGTCAATAACCATAACAATGTGAGTATTTCTTGTGTAAACCACTTTTTTTTTTTTGTTTTCTATATGTTTTAGGAAACCATTACAAAGACAAGAGATAAGCGAGCGGAGATATTAGATTTAATATGTGGGGGGGGAGAACATACTATGGTGTTATCTCAACTTGAGACCCAGACGATCTTTTAAGCGAAAGTGGAAAAATGATATCAGACGCATGAATGGGACCTTTATTTATTTATTTTTAAAAAATCTCTTTTCTTATTTCATGTTTTGAATATCCAAAAGGTAAATCTAAGTTTGATCAGTTTAATGATAATCGTCATAGTTTTAATTTTTAATAAAACAGAAAGAGCACAATACCCAATAGAATCCTTCAAAGATCAATAGGTAATTATGGTAAGTCCCTGTTTTCCTACAAAAGTAAAAAAAAAAAAAAAAAATTGATTCTCTTTGTTTTTCTTTTTTTTTTAAAAGAAAATATATAATAAATAAGGCTGAATGTTCGCAGTAAGTCATGATTAGATATACAATTATACTAGATGGTGTTGTAATCCAATGGATTGATATCAATGGAGAAATATAAAGTCGGATATAAACTCAGAAAGTAATACGCTTCTAGAAAATAGAATGAAGAAGTTTTTTTATCATTGTTTTAATGAAGGAATATGCATGGAAGTATTGGAGGTTTCGCTCACTTGGGGTACACAACTAGACTTGATTATGTCAAATTTCTTGTATTGATACTGCGATATAGTATGGTAATATATCACGGGCTTAGTACGATGGATATATACTTTTCTATTTATTCTTGGTTGAGTAAACATCTCAAATATAGACTGAGCCACTGGAAGTCCTCACTTAACACTCTATAGATCGATCCATTTTAAAGATGAAGGAAAATAAAAACGTACTTTATATTATGAGTACTTTGAATAAAAGAATACAACACAACATAGTCAAAGGCAGGAGCAAAAGCAAAAAAAAAAAAGCGTCTTTAATATTATTTATTTGCTACTTCTTGACGCTAAAAGTCATTAATAATTGTGTAATACACAAATCCAAATTGGTCATCTATTTAATCTCATTGAAGTGATATAAAACATGAATTCTTTATAGAATTTCCATTCATCATAACATGCATTTTTATGTGATGGTTAGTAATGGTAATAGTAACAATAAAACAGTAGTTATGTAATGCGTATTCGTAATAATAATAATAATGTAATTAGCATTAGAAATGCTTATTACTGAATTTATCATAGAATACAATAAACCAAGTGTTACTTCCGATAAAAGTAATCTGGATTCCAAATACAAAATGGTCATTTAAGCTTATCAAACGATTCTTTTGTCTTTTTCATCGTGGGAATTGAGGACCACGATGTCTTTTGGGGGAGAAAACGGATGGAAAGAGAGTAAATGCTCCCCCCAAAAAAAGAGCACCTGTTTTATATGCCATTTCTATCTTGACTATCTGGATCTTGACGTGTCATAAACAAAAATAAAAAACGTTCTCTCTCTTTTGGATTTTAAGCTTTTTTTTTTTTCTTTTTCTTTTTTTGTTACGTAGTCTGTTTTTATATATGTTATTTAGTAACAAACACGGAATTAAAGCATTAAGTTTATAGAATTCCAAACCAGTCATGAATGCCTCTTTTGCTCGTTTTCCATCATGGCATCTCTTGATCGCAACTTGGGGGTTGAGCGTGAAGCGCCTGAAGTCGGTTATATATCTGACCCTCGGTTCTCACCTGTTTTAAAAGCAAACGACAGAGAAAGAAAGAGCCGACTAAGTTTAATTGATCTTGAAGATGATACGAAGAGTAAAAATAATATCAGCTATTCATTAGACAAACCACTACCTTTAGAAAAGCTTTGTAAGCCATCCGGAGCTCCTTCATTGGATGTTCCACCAACTCCGCCCAAACGAGGAGCTGCATTTATGAACAATAAAGGTGCAATCAAGAAGCAACCAATACCTCATCCTACTCCAATACTGAAACTTCCACCTATGATGCTTCAAAAGAAACAGAGCCAATTTCAAGATAAACGACAACCATTACCGCCATTACCACAACAGAAATCAACATCTAGTTTGCCTGTTCAAGCCAATGAAGGACCATCAACTACCAAGGAGAATATCATCGTTCCGAATCTAAGCGAAAAAAAGCCGTTAACTCCTGTAAAAGAGCCGGTGGCTGTACACCCACCACAAAAAACTTTTAGATTACCGTTGCCTGTGAAAAAGAGTGATACACTTCCGATACAAAATGCTCCTGTACTACCACCTCGTAAAGGAAACACATTTCCGCTTCCTCGAAAGGAAAATGCATTCAAGTTACCAACCACAACAAGAGATAGCTCCAAGCCATTAGATAATAAGGACCACTTTCCTAGATCTCTTTCCAAAAAGCTGAATAGTTCTTTATCCAAAAGCAATTTAAAGATCCCATCATTTAAAGATGATCAGTTTAAGGTATGAAAAAAGAGATCTTTTATAATAGGCTAATGTAATCTAATCTAATCTGATTTTATAACTTAAAAAAGGATACACTAAAGACTTTATTATCATTAAAAGAACATGATTCTAAACCACAAGCTATATCAACGGATGAAGAATTTGATTCAAAAAAAGATGGATTTACATTTTCTCAGTTGAAGGAAACCAAGTTTAAAATGCTGCAAGGTAAACACGATAGCAGCATTAAAGAGAATCAGCAGCCATTTTCACCAACAAGACATCAATCTCGATTTTCGTCATTTTTTAATCACAATGATACTGAACCCCGGCCAAATACACCAATGAAAGATCTACTTTCTTCTACCAAAGAAGAAGAAGCACAACAATCACAAGTAAACAATGATATTAAATCACTTCCTTCGAGAAATAATAACAATGAAGCAACAGCATTGGAAGAGATGGGAAGGACTGTTTACAAAGGAAATAACACTACTATCAAAGTTGGAATTTCATCATCTTTATCGTTAGTAAACAAGAGCGAGGACATTGGACCAGTTACTTTAAAGAAAAACGCTTTTGATCGTAAACAAAAATTGCCGGTAGGTAATATTTCTCCTAGACAAGCAACGCCAATAAAGGAACCAGTAGTAAAATCAAATGTACAAGCATCTACTCCAAAGAAAGAGGATATGACTAAAAACTTGAATCAGGATAGTAGTGATAACATGCCAAATACACCAGAATCAAATACAGTAAAAGGTAATAGCGAGTTTAAACCACCCCTTCCGAAACGAAAGCCTTTAAAAGCGGAGATGGCCATTTTGGAATCGCCAAAGCGGACACTACCACTTCATAATGACAGTTTAAAGACATCATCAACAACTTATAGCAAAAATGAGGATTCTGTATTACTATTTTCTAAATCGGATACGTCAAGGAAAAAATCAATTAAAAATAGTTTAAAGCTTGGATTACAAACAAACGATATGCGCAAATCTGGGTCAAAAGAAAAGTTACCGAAACCAACATCTATTGTCAATGACATAATGCCCTTAAACTCCGAGAAAGAGAGTAGTAATATCCCATCTAATGATGGTTCATTAAAGAAGAAGGAGAGAGATATAAAACAGGCAACTCCCCAAGATACCAGCATCACCGATGCTTCTAATAAACCAACTGATGATGATAATGTTTGGATATCCAGTCCTAAGAAGATCTCACCAAAAAGTCATTTGTCAAAAACAACCTTTGGAAGTCATCAAATTAAACCACATGTTCCTCATAGAGAGCCTCCGATTCCTTCACCAAGAGGCGATAGGGTGAAAAAACTGGTATCAAGCATGGAAGCAAGAGCTCCGCCAACACCTCCCAAAATACCGAAACCATTGCAAGAATCAGCATCCTCAAATAATATGACAGGACCTCCTACCACTCCTAAGAAAGATATTGTCTATTCCTCCAATCAAAGCCTCTCTCTCGCAAAAACTTCCGACTGGCGAAGACGACTTGACAAGCCGCCTCCTCCACCTCCGTTGATTATTAATAGAGATCGATTCTCTCATTCAAAAGCGGCAATACCATCAGCAATCAGTCTGCGCAAACAAGAGATACCAGAGGAAAATCATCACTTTAAAGCTCCAGTACCCCAATCGAATATCAATGATAATGACGGAACAGCATCACAAAAACCCAATTCTCCCTTACTTGTTACTACTATTGAAAATGACCCCCATCATGATGAAGTGCCAACGCCTGGAGTAAGTTTTTTTTTTTTTTAGATATAGCATAGATAAAATAAATATAGGTTCTAAAATTATTATTTTATTTAAAAAAAAAAATAATTAGGGTATAAAAAGTAATCTCCCAGTATTACCAAAATTACCGCCAAAAACGTTCCTTCCTGACATTGCACCACCACCACCCCCCAAAAAGAACATACTGCCTCCACCTGTCGTACCCTATAACCTTGCTCGTCACAAAAAACTTATACCCATCCCTGAACCCGTCCGACTCAGTTTAGAGGAGGATTATCCCAACAGGACGCTCGAGCCCACGGATGTCTTTCATGTCGAGTATCGCGAAAGGACCCATTTCCGTGGCGTCCAATGGTGTTTTGATGAGTATTCGGGCATTTATCATAAAAAGATCCCAGGTTTACACCAAACTTTACCCCATTTCCAAAACACGGATGGTAACACAACGCTGTTGTCAAGGAGCCAGTCCACTATGATGCAACCACCCCGAAAATTGCGCAGATCAAAATTGAGTCTATCCATGCACAATGAGCCCATCTACTCACCCTCCATGGACAGTGTCAAGTGGTCGACACCTACCAGCGTGCGTGAGGTTCGTCTGATGCGTAAGGAATCCAAAAAATTGCGAGACAAGAAGGCACAGCTCTCCCTCTGCCGTGTCCTGATTGAGGCCACTGCCGATGTCAAGGAATTCAATCCCATGATGCCGCATTTCACCACAAAGTACTCACCCAGGGACCTACGCAAGAAGAAGAAGAAGGACATGGTTTTTGATGAGGTGCTGGTCCTGGAAGCACAGCGACTATTGAAGGGCCTGGTGACCGGACGAGACTTCCCGGATGCCGAGGCACAGTTCCTTCTCGCCAACTGCTATGGCATGGGCGGCCTGGGTTTCCCCCTGGATCGTGAGCGTGCCTTTCGTCTCTACATCCACGCTTCGAAACAAAACCATGTCGAGTCCATCTATCGCGCGGCTGTTTGTTACGAATTGGGTATAGGCACCAACCAGGATAACAGTCGGGCACTCTCCTTTTATCGCAAGGCGGCAACCTATTCCCATGTGGGGAGCATGTACAAGCTGGGCATCATCCTGCTAAGAGGGTACTGTGGACAGTCCAAGAGCATACGCGAGGCACTCTCATGGCTTCAACGGGCGGCTGCCTGCTCTAGCGAAAATCCTCATGCGCTCCATGCACTTGCCATGCTCCAGTTGGAGGAGGGGTGCCCCGATACAAATCTCATTGCAGATGCAGCCTATGCCATTGATCTCCTCCATGCAGCTGCCAGGTTGGACTATGTTCCCAGCCAGATCAAATTGGGAGAGCTCTACGAGGCAGGGCGGTGGGTGGAGGAAGACGATGCACAGTCTATTTACTGGTACACAAAGGCGGCACAAGCAGGCAACCCCGATGCGGCACTGGCCTTGTCGTGCTGGTATCTCACTGGCTCCTGTGGGATACTGGAACAGTCGGATCAAGAGGCGCTCCTGTGGGCATACAAGGCGGCGACAAGCAAGGTGGCAGATCGATGGACGGTGGCCAAGGCCCTATTTTTGGTTGGTATCTATATCGAAAATGGTGCCACGTCGTCTCGGGAGGATGCAACGCCCTGGTTTAGAAGAGCCGCTGCGCTGGGCCATAAAGGTGCAGCTGATAAGATGAAGGGTAAAAATGTAAAGGCGATTTGTTATACCGAATAAGTAAGATCATATATATCTAGACAACTGTTTACCTATTTTGTTATTATATGGAGCTATTTCAGTTTTCTATATATTCTATTCCCCTTCTCCTAAAAAGAAAGACTTGCCCCTTATTTTACTCCTTAATGTTGAATATATATACATATATATATACATAAAAAATAATAATAATAATAGGATCGTAGGAATGCATAAAAAAAAAAACCTTTAATATATAATGTTGCAATTTATAATCACTTTAATCATCTTAATAAATAAACTGTTTTTTTAAAAAAATAATAATAATATATATTTTTAAGTACGTTATTTTTTTTAAGAAGCATGCGCAAGTAAATTCCATCATTCCAAACCGCACATGGCAGATAGATGTTTTTGTCAGAAACAAAAAAAAAAAAAAAAAAACATTAAAAAAAAAAGATCAATCCCTGGATTCTTTATGTTTATCTCTGGTCATGTAATGTATGCGAGCGAAAAAAAAAATACCCCTTTTTATTTATTTATTTATTTTGTATTAGTTTTCAATATATATTTTTACCTCGTCTTCTTTTTGGGTTTATTAATGCTTTATAATCAAAACAAGAAGAACAGCAACGCGGTCTCGCGACTTCCTATTCCTGTTTCCAAAAAGACCACTCCACCATCAGAACAAAAGAAGAAGAAACGAACATCCACCCTTTTTGCACCCACCTGTTCTCGTATGGCACGAGAAGCAGACAACTTTAATGACAGAGCAAAAAGAGCCATCACAAAAAAACAAACACCACCCATCATCACTACAGGTTTACCAAAAAAGGATCCTATGAACATTTTCAAAAACAATAAACAAAACAAGTTGCTTGCTGACCGTCCAAAAAATGACTATTTACAACTTAAAAAGAAGGTAAGCTAAGCACTCACACATGATAGGGAAAAAAAGCAGTTCAACTGGCTTTGATTATTTTTAGATACACCAAGATGAGAAACTGATCATGAAGCAAGCAGAAGAAATAGCAAGACTAAAAAAATGGATAACAAATACGCTGCATAGGATTGAGCTTGCCGAAAAGGAGACGCATTTAGAAACTAGAAAAAGAGAGTTGGAACTTCAATTAGAAAAAATACAGTTAGATAAAAAGCTAAAGACTGTCGCTGTGCAAACAGAGGTAAATAACAAATATGTGTGTACACTTTTATTTTTTTTCTATTTATATATATATGCTTACACTTTGTCTAAAATAGTCCTGCCATGCATATATCTTGCTAACATCGGCAGAGGATGATGAATTGAATAAATTGAAAAAACAGCTTGAGGTAAAAATAATAATAATAATAATAAAATCTTCCTCCCCCCAAAAAAACGTTTAAGACTAATAAAAAAAGGTATGAATAGACCCAGGAAAGGAAACACAATCTAAAATTAGCTGAATACAATAAACTATTATGTACAAAAGATAATCAAATCCAACAACAACAAACCAAATACGAGCAAATCAAAAAAGATCATGCCAACACCATCCAACAACTAAACATACTTCATTGCCAAAACATGAGACGTATTGAGTCCCAAACTGATAGTAGCAATAATAAAAAGACAACGATAGACAAGACACTAGAAAGTGAACTGGAGCGAATTCTTATTGAGTTTGAACAAGAGCAACACAATCACCCCGCTGTCATTCCTCCAAAGAAGAGCGATTGTATTATAATAAGTAAACATAGATCAGTTCATCATGGTAACATTAACCAGCAGTGGTGGAGTAAGAGGTTTATACCAACAGATGCAGCTTCTTGGCCATCTCCTCAGCCACTGTCCAATTTAAGAAAACCGCTTATTGACAAAACTCGATACTGTATTTAGACTCTTTTATATATACATATACTATACTATTTCGTTACATTTCATTGATATTATTTAATCGCATATATATACTTATATTATTTATCTTTTATACTTTTAACATTTCTAGAGCTATTATTATTACTCTTATACCTTTGATCTGTTTATATATGTGACAAATAAACACTCACCACTTTATATTAGACTCAACATATCATTTAGTGCTATTGGGAATGTGTTTTGATAGGAAATACAATGATCTTTATTAAAGAATGGTAAGATCTCTCTCTCTCTTTTACAAAAACAGATTTATGAATGGAAATGACATTCATTTCATTATTTTGATGGTGGGACAATAAAATAAACATTCACAACACTCATTGCATTAATAAAGTGTTATTTTTTTCAGGCACAGCCAGCAAATGTCCAAAAAAATTATGCACTGGGGCGCGGGAAAAAAGAAAGGTGTGACAAAAGATGACGTATTTACCATTGAAGAGAAGGACAAGAAAAAAATAAAATAGTCTTGGCTTTTTTCTTTTTCTTTTTCTTAAAAAACACACACACACAAAAAAAGCAATGCAGAGATTCCTATCAAAAAACCAAGGAGGTGAAAAGAACGAATGGCACGACAGACTTGTTGGCAAAGTCATTCTAACTGACGACGAAGAAACAACACTTGCTGCTGACAAAGTAAGAAAAAAAACAAAAATATGCATTATTCTTTGTTTCTAATTTCTTTTATAGTATATTCGCAAGAAGGATCTCCCTACACCACACAGAGTACTTCCTCCCGGAGCCATCATGACCATGGATTATCGACCAGAGCGTCTCAATATCAATGTCGACGATACAAAGAGAGTCACAGGTTGCAACTTTGGATAAACATGATTTGTTTTATTAATAAATATATATCAACTATTTACAAGTATTTGATTATTTTTTTTTGTGTTTTTTGTGTGTACACATTAATCAAGAGACCATTCCTGTGCTCTCTTCATCCATTTATCCAAAAGTATGGTATAATCTCTTAGTATAAAACCACAAAAGATGAGCCCAAACTGTTCTACGCATGCATTATGGGCCTTGAGGATACTTTCATGGATGGGCTTGGTTTCACCTTTGGATTGATCGTAGCGTTCTTGGAGTCGTTCTGACCATCTCACTGTATTTATACATTTTATAAGTATATATCGTTTTCCCTTTCTTTTTGTTCTTACCCAGTACTTTAACCGAAGTGAATAGACGAATCAGTGTCTTGATATAGAGACTCATCTGATCATGTGGATTGATGGTAATATTGATTCTCTCCATGGACTTAGTGAGCTTAGAGCCCCAGGATGCAAATGTCTATGGAAAAAAATAATAATAAGAAAATGATTTATTTATTTATTTTATTGCTTTTACCTGTGATGTTTTACTTGCATTGTCCTTGGATAGAATACCAATATATGTCTTGTACTGTGTAATCATGGCTTGTTGTCCCTTATCTTCAATGTATTGCAATTTACGAATAAGACTGTATTTGATCTGATTTAGTGTGGTGTCCAATGTCTTTAGGTCCCTGCTCACATTGCCAGTGTTATCAAAGGTGTGTCTACTGTCCATCTTGTCCAAGAGTGTGATGAGCACTTCGCAGGCTGTGATTTTGGCATCCAAAACGGGTAATCTTACATTTTTCTGGTACCTAAATAAAAGAGAGTTATTATACATATAAAAGTTAGGCTTTTTCTTTTATTAATATCAATACCACATATCCATGGGTACATGCAGACGAGGAGTGATGTAACCACCTTGTGTCATACTCTTGTGTAATCGATCTAATAATATAAAAGTAGATGCTGCATCAAATGTATCATCAAGACATTGAACGGTATCCGACCTTGATTCTTTGGAGGGTTCTTCCAAAAAGCACATGGATCTGACGCGAGTAGGGGAGCCTGATGTCTGATGTTGTACCTTGGCAAGGTGTTTTGAAACAGAGCCTGAAAAGAGGTTGGCGTTTTTTGTAATGGTGCTTAAATTGATGGAAGATTCGGTATTATTGGCAATGGACCATTTTCTAGGCTTTGTTGCCAGTTTTAGTGTGCTCTTTCTGGATGGTTTGGGTGTGGGTGGTGGCTGTTCTGTATCAAGCGTCTGAAGAGATACTGCGGATTTATTATTGAGAGTCTTTGTGTTTTCAAATGACTTTTGTGGTAAGAGTCGATGTGCCTTGAACAGGTTACCAAACCCAGAAGAAGGATTATTTTGTTTCTCTGATTTTGGCGCATCTATTGTTGTTATCTCCTTTGGTTTCTTCATGCTCGATTTCCTTGAAGAGGTTCTCGAAGAAGGTGTAAACATCTTTATGCTGGGCTTTCTCCCGGTGGTGGGGAAATCAGAAACAGCCTCTTCGGCCTGCGATAAAGCCTGTTTTAGCTCACTCTCTGCACTCGACTTGTTTTGCATGACTGCCATTTCTGCCTGAATCATGACGGGTGTATTGATGACCAAGTCGAGTTTCTCTGCCGTTCCCTTTATAACCTCCCCATCGGCAGAAAGGGTACTCTCAGTGTCAGTTGACTTTCGTGAATCAAGTCCTGAAGTAAAAGTTGATTTTGTATGTAAATCAAACAGGTCCTCCGAGTGATCATGGACTTTATCTAGACCAGGTAAAGCAGGTACCTCCAAATCAATGTTGCTCTTTTTATCTAAATCTGTTAGATCTGTGGAACGTCTATTATTCTTGTTGCTATTGTTACGTTTCCCATTCAACTTCCACAATGATGATGATTTACTAAGTGAAGGAATGGGCGTACTGGTGGATGTTTTCATTTTAACAAAGAAGGAGCTTTTAGTTGATGATGATGATGATGATGATGTTTCCGATTTATCTCATTGCTTTATTAATAAAGCATAAAAAAGAGATAGAGAAACAGAAAAGTCCTTTATATATGTATATATATATATATATATTGCTTTTTTTTCTTTCTTTATTTTCTTTGTTCCCCTTTGTTTTATTGCTGGTTCAATAATAATAATAATAAAAAAAAAAAAACCGGTTAATGCTCTCTTTACATAATTCTGTTTCTCCAATTCCCCTTGTTACTTTACTATCTTATCCAATCTTAAACGATCTTCTTCTGGCTCGGTGATATCAATGACTTGCTGAAGCATTTCTATTGTTTCATGATATAATTGTAATGCAGAACTCATGTCTCCCATAGAATCCTGCAAAACGGCAGAATTAGCCTTCTCTAATGCAAGTACAAGTAAATGAGAGGGTAGATCTGGCTTGTTTTGAGCTTCACGATCGAGATCTTCCATGATTTTAAAGTTAATTCTCGTTTTTTTAGTTGACAGGATCCTTTTTTTTTTTTTTCTTTTCTTCAATGTTGATTTTCTTTATAGTGATGACTGAAAGATAAGAAGAAGAAAAAAGTATTTTTTCAAAAAGAAACAAGTGACAAAACGTTCAGCTCTTGAGAGTAAATAATATATTTTTTTCTGTAACATTTACAGTAAAGCGTTTAACTGAAAGAAGTCAAATACAATATGATCTTGTTGCTGTGACTTTGTTTAGTGTGTGACATGTTCTTAAAATGGAATTGTGTTGCAATTCAATAAACTGTGTTTGGCCAATTTCGTTTTACTCAGAAGATCAATGACGGAGTAAAAATAAAGAGATCTCTGAATAATACAAAGTACGATCTTTTATTGTAGAATTGCACGAGTTGTGATTATATATTTGCTGCTTAACTTTTTGATTGCTTGGTTGATATGCTATTCTGTCCTTTACTGTACATTGTTCTAAGATAGTCTTTTTGCTGTTTTTCATATTAAACAAGCCAACCAGAATAGGTAAAGTTTAAATTAAAAGAAATGATACAATTTGACTCGTGCTGTAACTGCTATAATTAGATTTTCGCTCTATGTTTTAATGAAACAGGATATTCAATTTAAAATCATGTTTTTATTTCAAAATTGAAACAAGTCGATGGAGAGAGCAAGTATTGTAACCTGTCAGTTACATCTTATTTTATTTTATATATGTTATAAGGGTGAGCAAGGTCCATAAATCCAAAACAGACTAAAAAAAAAGGTTGTAATTATTTAAAGTGATTTATATATGTGTATGTTCCTGATTATCAATGCTACTTAATATATAATGCACTCTCTGTTTCATATGACATTTAAAATAAATCAATATCATTCTAGCTTTTTTTAATATCCAATAATGGAGCACGAATTCAATGCTATCAAGTAGATCTTTGTAAAATCATTATTATAAATAAATGCACTTTTACCTTCCTGATTTGGTACACCTCCCATTTTTGGACATGCATTTTGTATTTCCCTTTTAGTTTTGTTTTTATAGAAAGAGTTCCAGACAAAGAGGTGTTATTAGATGATATAGAAGAGATGCTATCTTTCATTTATTGAGACTATAAGAAAAGTGTGTGTTTATATTTAAATACAATAGGAATGAAATGTACTTACTGCTACTTAGTATATAGAGCATAGAATTCCATATAGAATACAATATATCTCTATTTATCAATATCAATTGCTAATTATATATAATATTAAATAGTAATTTGACTCGCATGATCTCTTTTGGTTATTTCTATCATCCACTTTTGTTTACTTTTTTAATTTACAAGAAGAAGAAAGATGTTTTTAAATTCATTGAAAAACGTTGGTGTATTTATACTAAAAACCATTTGATGCAGAAACAAGCAGGAGAGAAGAGGCTGAGTTTGAGCCAAATATCCATTTTCTGCCCTTCAATTTTAAAATGCTCAAGCATGAAAATTCATTTACTTTTTTGGTTTGAAAATGTGTGTAATTAAACCAAATGTGTTGAACTTATCCATTCTCTTTTTATTTATTTATTTCTATCTTTACATTTAAATAGAGAGTTTACTTGAACTTAACCAATCAAGGCTTGTATCTTCAAGATGTTCATCAAAGTCATGTAAACGTTGGTAAGATGATGAGCTAATGAGACCTCTTAATTTGGCATAAACGCCATCCTGACTAAACTGAATGGTCTTGTCTTTAAAGGGATTCTTAATATGTTGCCATTGATTATCTGAAAGGATATAGGGCTATTATATACAGAGTCAGTCCTTATTTTCCCCAAGTTTGTTCTTTTTTTTTTTTATCTTACAGCAATGGCACTTTCATCATTGGCACTAGAGATCAAGTCATTCTTCACCTAAGATATATAAACGCACACATCCAAATTAATTGAGAAAATCCATATATATATATATATATAATCCCTATCCAATATCGACATTTACCATAAATATAATAGCTTTCGAGTTGTGTTTCATGATCGTTTCAGCTACCTTGATGGCATTTTGATGTAAGGTACCATCGTCATTACGTTGATTAGCCTGATACCAACCGACAATACTCAAGTCTTGTTTTTTGGCGTAGAGTTCGGTCTATTTTATTTATTTATTTATATATATATATTTAATAAGGAGGAGATAGAGGATATTTACCTGTTGTAAAGCCACTTCCAACATGGGTGTCAAGGTAGTCCAATGATGAAAAAAGGGTACTGCTGTTTTGATCTCTAAACCATTCTGGGTGACTTTACCCAAAAGTGCACCGCACACGTCAGAAGCAGGGTATTTTGAAGCGTGAAGAAGTGGGATACTGTAACCGCGTCCGTCTACCTGATAACTCGCCATATTTTTTATTTTATTTTTTTACAAAATGAAAAAAGGTGTTGGAGAAATATATATCTTCTTTTCTTTTGTTGTGGACTTTGAATGATTTTTTTTTCATATAGAGCATCCGTGACTTTTTGTTGTAAGACTCTCTATTTCGATATTGATTTTATGAAAAAAAAAAAAAAGAGTGCTGTCTTTTTCAAGAAAATGAGAAAAAGGTACAAATTATTAAGAAAAGAAGAATATTTAATGAGAAAAGGTTGATGACAAGACAATTGACTAAAAAGGGAGAAGACTAAAGGAGGGTAAGTTCATGGTCCAACTCACTGAATAGTAACACAAGAAGATATGATTAAACATCTAAATGGATCTCATCGATCATTAGCTTCCTTCTGATTCATGGTATTGACAACATGCTTTGGTTCTCTACTCTATTGATTGCCTTTGTTTATACAATTATTATCTGCTCTCAATAATTCTCTTCACTTTTCTCAATTATTATTTATTTTTTCTCATTAATTTGTAATTTTTTCTCAATTTCTTGAAAAAACAGTACATCAAGTGAAGAGAGTTTTCTCTGTTTAAATGGTGTTTTGTAGCTGAAGAATAACGGATTTTTATAATTGTGTAAATCAAATCAAAATTTTCATTTTGTGCTCTGTTTTAAAGAACCTTCTCTTTCAAATCAGATCCTTTAAGACAACGCTTCAACGCTATTTGATATGCGACTAAATGACGCAATTTTATCCATGGATATAGAAACAAACATAAATGACACCTAGCGATTTTCTTTTTTTTTTTGATTCTGGACAAAGTTCCTGCATATGTCAATTTATTTTTAAAAAAAAAAAAAAAGGAATACAATCGTAACCTCCCCACTCTGAAAGTGCACGTCATTTGATCTCATTAAAATAATATTTCATAAATTTTAAGTATACTTTTTTCAGAAAGCTTTCGCACATTTTAGGAATACGAACGCTACCCTAGTGAAGAAGAAAGATATGGTAAAGAACTCTCCAACCCGCACTTTTTATTCGAAATAATTATTATATATAAAATTAAATTTAAAACCATACCATTCTTCTTTATAACTTTTAAAACGTTAATTTTTCTTTTTATATCTAGTCTAAAATTTGTCTATACCAAGGGAGGGAAGCATCTGGGTTGGGTGTTAACATATATTTTGTCCTCACTACGTCAACTTTCGTATTACAGGATGTTCCTACTCCAATCTGCTGTGAAGATATTTATATTATCGAATCAACAAGACTTTATTATAAGCTTGCTGAATCATATTTATTTATATTTATATATACATCAAGCACTCGTAGCATGATATCAAACCAGTTATAAAATCATGTTACCTTGCATAATATAGAGGACTAGTTCATCTTTTATATTTTCATATCTGTGATATTACAAGAAAAATATACAAGTTTGAAAAGAATAATGAGAAAAACGAAAGGAATAGATGAAATTAATGTAGATTTTTTGTTATATCAAAAAGAGAATAAGAAAAAGCCCAAAGGACCTCGACTACTGAAATATTCAAACCTATTTACACTGTCAATAACGACTCAAATGGTAAGGGTTAAGTTAATTAAACTCAACACTTGAACGTATTATGAGGGAATGTTTTGTGATGGATCATTCGATTTACTTGGGTGAGACTATTATTAGATCAATGCGGCATCAGCACAATTTCTTATGCACCTTCCTTATCTTTTAAATTATAATTTATGTGAGAGGTGTTTTCGATATTTATGAATTCTACATAACTAAATATATATTCTAAACTCATATTATCTACTACTTACTTCACGTTCGCATTAAAATTATATTATCTTGAGAACCATGAATCAATAAGCAAGATATAATCATTATCTAGACTTATTACCAAATGTATCCAATAATCTATATATTATGGATAAAGAAGGTTTGTGAATTAAAACACGAACATGCTCCAATTCTATTATCAGTTTATTTTTCTAGGGATTATTATCTGATAATATTACAATATAACCAAACATGTTGCTTATAGATCAAGTAGTTCTGAATTCTCAGATAAGGTAGCTAAGCTTGTGTAAGACTTGGTTCTAAAAGTATACTCTATTTGTCATATTGTTTTATTCACTTCTTACTAACGAAGGATAGTGAAAGTACGGCGGATAATACATCACAGTCATCTATATTAAGTGATTTTCTAGATCAAATAATATATGTATATACACAATAATGTCACTTAGTATATTTAGTTTTATATCGGTCCATCATATTATATGGGGTAGATGTCACGTCAAAAAACTATTCCCTTATTTCATATAGCCTTAAATATAACAGCATTAACGTCTTAAAAAGTTATATAGAAGAATAGTATGGTTTTAAATTCAATATTATATATAATAATTGTTTCGAATAGAAAAGTACGGCTCGGAGAGTTCTTTACCATATCTTTCGTCCTCACTACGGCAACGTTCGTATTCCACAGTTGTTCGAAAATTTTCTGAAAAAGGTGTAGATATATTTTTTTTTCTTTCATTTTTTTTTTGCTCACACGTAAAAAAAAAACAGCCTTAGAGTCTGTTTCCATATCACACCAATCGTATATATCTGTATATTTAATGTAGATCAGTCTGTTCTCACGATCCACTTTTTGCGTAGTCTTGTAACAAAATGTGAGACATTATTTTTTGAAATATCACACCGTAGCACAGTTTGATTTGAAGTTTTCCGTCAATTTTGTTTTGTGGTTATAACGTGTGTCTATTTGAACAAAAGAATGAAATGTTCTACTGCATAAAAAAAAAGAGAGCTTTTTAAAGAATATCAGATAAAGTGAATAATAATAATAAAAAAAAAGACTATAGGCTCGTCTTTATTATTGCTACAAAAAAAAAAAAAGAGAAAAATGTAAAATAGTTAAACTGGTGTTCAAAGAGATAAGCGCCAAGGACAATATTGGTTATCTCGAATTTTTTTTTAGAAAGACCCGCTAACCAATATTGTAAAACCAATATAAATTGCGCTTCTATTCTGTATTCAACATTCTAATCTGAGAGAGTGTGTCGTACATTGCGGCATATTTGATAGTGATCATTTTTACGAAAGTTCTATAATGGTTGAAAGGGAGTTCATTTAAAATAATTTATTTAAGAGATATTAACGTAAATGATGCAATATAAACAAAGAGATTGAACAACTTCAGAATACCTATATGTTTACAAAATGTATGTCAATGAAGAGAAAACATTAAATAAATAAATAGTTTTCGTTCTTGTGCTACACATGGCTTTAGAGACCAATAATCCGGAAGATGATATTGATCTGATCTATCCCGAAAAACAAAATACTTGGTGCAAGGTTTACAGTACACTTCTTCTATTGAAGGTTTTTATTTAATCAAATATGCACATATTTTAAAAAAAGAGTTATAAAAATAACAAGCAATAATTTATGCGATATTATCCAAGTATCGTCTTTTGTTTTTGTTTGTTTGATCCCGGGTGATCTTTAAGACATACTTCTGATTGAAGAGGACAAGCTCACTTCTGAGATAAAAAAAAAAAAACGACGAATCACTCTCCGCCATTGAATGTGGTTATCTACATTTTAATCTTATCATTGCTTGTTTTGTTTATGTCTACTTGTAAAGAAGACTAAACAAGATTACGTTTCTTTTGAAAGGTATCGCTTGTTTATTATTTCAATTTTTCTTCTGCACCTAGAATCTCTAAGAGTACATTATCAATGACCAAAAAGGTTAGGAAAGATATGCTTGTCTATAATGGCGAATTAGTATTATGTAAAGGTACAGATACATATTTATAAAAATAAAAGTACAGCAAAGCTACATATGACGAAGCTCAAATAGAAACAATAGTTTTTTTTGTAGCTTAAATCCTGGTAAATGCATTTACATAAAGACCTTTTAATTAAAAAAAAAAAAAAAAAAAAACAAATTCCCTTAAATTAAAAAATGGAGTAATTCCATTGTTTCGAAAAAAAATTACCAGCTCTTTTTTTCTGGGACCTGACTACTGTCAATAGCAAAACCATGGCTTGTTACTTGTCTGTACGACGTTACTAATAAAAAAAAAGTGATACAAAGGTTTAAATGTTGTAATAAAAAACCCAGGAGATTAACTAAAATAAAAATGCTGTATGAACCACATGATTTTCTCTAAGTAGTTTTTAATACAAAAAAAACAAAAAAAAAACACTACTGCACTTTATATTATATAAAAGTCAGATTGAAGAGGTATTGCAGTAATTGTTTCTGGTCTCGATCGGCATACATAGCAAAGTTAGTAGTAATGTATCACGGCACTACATGATGCTTCCTTAAAATCCAAGGATACCATTAAAAGGGGAGAAACTGTCCCGGTTTGAAATGGTGTGATACTACCCATAAAAAAAGGTTCATTTGTAGTCAAAAGAAATCAACTTTTTTTTTTGACAAAAAATATACATTCATATATAACGTTAACGATTTCTGGAAAATAATATCATAGGTCATGTGTTTTATACACTAATGTAGGGTTTGCATAAGGTATCTGATAGTGATGAACTTTATATATTTTACCATAAATCCGATCAGAAGTAATATCCTCAAATACCCAATTTGAATTTAAAGATTAAACCGCTATATCATTCTATCAGAAAATGTTGCACCAGAGAACTATTTGTGTTGTTAGTTATATTACAGTTCTCGCTTTAATCTGAATGTAATAAAGAAATTTGGAAGCTATAAGTATCAAAAAATAGTGTCATCTTATTCACCTTGAAAAGAAAATTATATTTTTATAAAAAATTAGAAACAGCGGAAGGGAAGAATGGGGAGAGAGATATCATTAAAAATGGTGATACACTCCTTGTATTGGATCGTGACATTTGATAGTAAGTATAAGTTTTTTTTTGTCGATCCAAGAGCACATCCAATATTAGAATATACTTGTACTATCAGCTGGATCATGAGCATACCTACACATTTTTAATAGAAACAAGCATCTAATTTATTTTTTAGTATAGATGAAAATAATGAGTAGCAAATACCCTGTTTTGTCGTCGAAATGATTTAATAAAAGTTCAAATTTTTATATAATTTAATTATATGTTGTGATTTTTCTCCCTTTCGTTTTTCGATAGTGACATGGGTGTGCCCCGATAATTACAAACAGACATAGAGGAATTAAACTTTATTGAGAAATAATAATAATATCATGGAATGTCCATTGCCCAACAAATATAATCTTTGAAATCAATGCAGCATTTAGAAACCAAGGGTCATAATAACCCTAACTTATTCAAGATTCGGGGCATTGCCTACTGGTTTATGATTTATGTTTTGCAAACAGAAAAGGCGGAATTCATTCTGAACGAATAATTACTGTCAGCTCCTCCCTTTTTGCGTAATGCCCGGAGGCGACGGAGATGTATTTTATGTATGTATTCGCCACCATCGAAAAATGAAAAATAGGAAGGTGAACACCTTGTACAACAATTTATAATGCAAACGAAATTGAGTAGAGTATGTGTATATCATCATAACTTGGAATCGCATTTTTTTTTTTTTACTTTCGGGAACTGTTACGAGCGCATAACTGTTAAAAAAAATAGATTAAATACACCAGCCATAAAACATGACTTAATATCATAACCAACTTAAGCAATGACCCGAAGGAGGTTACACGAGCCTAAAACAAAAAATTAACTATCAGATTGCTTTTTATTTTAAAGAGGGAGAAGCATGTGTATGACAGCGTCTTTGTCCAGCGTTCTTTCATATTACATTGTTCTTCACGGTAGTTAACATTGATTGAGTTCTTAAAACAACATATTGATAGACAAGACTTAATTGAGTGCCATTATAAGCTTCAATGGCACTTTTACGCTCAAATATATACTTGTGGCATTTCGTAATGGACAATCGTACTTACTTTTTTGTTTAAATTATTCGATATCTAATATTTAACAAAATAAGGAGAGAATCATGAAAAACAATTGGTGACCGACCAACCTCACGCTCGTTTCTCCGTTTTCTGTATCGAAGACGGTCCAGAATTATAATTGCATGTTACAAATAACCATAACAATAAAAAAACGCTCTCGTTGCACTAGGCTGCAAATAAAATTTCTATAAATTTTTTATCATTTTTTCGATCACAGAAAAAAACACTAGTTAAAGAAATCATATACAAGTGCCCATGTTTTGTAGGTCAGATGACATGGCTTATATTGTAGCAACTCAATCAAATTATGCTTTTCTCAAAGAAAAAGGGCCCACATCTGATTTTAATTATTATTTGTACACCCAAAAAAAGCTATGGCGTATGAAGGCATGCATTTCATTTTATTGTTTTTCTAAAATAATAAAAAAAGGCGGTAAACAAAATAAAAAAGATGTAAAGATACTGTACCAGGTAACCATAAGTCTTGCTTTTTTACCATTTGATCTGATGCACAAAAAAAAGTTATTTATCTCTTGAGGAAATGGGCAATTCTTATTTATACATATATATAAGATATTTCTCACAAAGACATACAAAACGTGAAAGGTGAACCTTAATTTTTGCTTACAGAAATCATAAGTGCGCACAGTTCAAATTAGATACGCTAAAGTGCTTGACATGAATTTAACAAAAAGTAATTTTATCTTTTTCAGGCACAATAAACCAATTTCACTACAAAAGATAACATATATATCTAAGAATTACTTATGGTATCATCTACTTATCACTCAATTAAACATTTAATAAAATACTGGAAACACATCAGTAAAAGCAAAGAAACGTTTCAGTAAGAGCCTTGAGTTTTTCAGACAATAATAGCATAGCACTAGAAAATGTTTCCTATTGTGAAAGGTCGCAGAATCGTTAATTAGTTTCTTAATTTAGCTATCCTTTGTACGTGTCTTGTCAAACATACAAAACATTAGATTTATTTATTTATTTATTTACAGCTGACAATATAAAAAGAGACACAATTGACCCCATTTTTCTATTCTACTTCTCTTTTTTTTTTTCTCTCTTCACTTTCCTCTCTCTATTCCCCTAGACTATCCTTAATTCATTTTCTGTATTATAGAAATGAAGTTTATTCAATCTTCTGTAGCATTAATCATTGCTGGTCTTGCTTCTAGTGTTATGGCAGGCCAGGAAGAAGCCTGCTTCTCCTTCAGCAATGTCACAGTCAGTTCAATTGACGATTATCTTATTGTGAACGGAACCGGTGCTGGTGATGCTGATAGTTGCAACAACGATCTTGCTATCCTTACCCTTTCCAACGACAACACCACCATTGCTATCAATGACGATCCATACAAATATAGCGGTAACAACTGTGTCCTTAAAGTCACCAACTGGGATGATGCCACCAAAAATTACAATGGCAGCTTTAGCTCAATAGAATTGAAATCTTCTCAGATTACCAGCATCAATTGTGATAATGGTACTTCTGATGACTATACACCTGCTATTAACGGTACTTCCACCGAAGCTCCTGCTCCTGCCCCCGCTTCTGAAACCACCACCTCTGTGAAGACTCCCAAGAAGACCAGAACTCATTCACAGAGAACTCAACAAAAGACACTCAAGAAGACCACTACTCATAAGAAGACCACTACCAAAAAGACCTCCAAGAAGACCTCCAAGAAGCACTACTCCTCCTCCAGCTCTTCTGTCAGTGATGCACTCAAGGGTATTGTCACCTTCTTTACCCCAGACACTGGTGCTTGCGGTAAGAGAAACAGTGCTTCTGACTACATCTGTGCCTTAGGTGGCTCCTACTATGGTTCTTACAGCTCAAGAAGCAAGTACTGTGGTAGAGAAATCTTGATCAAGACCAAAGATGGCAAGAAATCAGTCAAGGTCACTGTAGCAGATGCTTGTGAGAGTTGTCCCAAGAACCATATCGATTTATCACCTGCGTAAGTTTCTTTTTATAATGATTGTGAAAAATCCCAGTTATTAACTTTTTTCTTCTTTTTAACCAATGTAAAAATTGGTTCTATGAATTCCCTTAAGAACACGAAATGGTTGGTTTTAAGCCATATATGAAGAGAATAGTCACTTTATACTACCTCATTTAATAAACAGGGTGATATAACCCTAAAAGATACCATTTATTTCATAATTGTTAGTCTACGTTGTATATATCAGTAACCTTAAAACAATTACCACCGGTCGGTGGATTTTTTTTCCTTTATTCTATTTTCGGATTTTTATACCGGTCTGAGTTATATTTTAGGTTCTCAAAACCCTATTACAGTTTCACGTGATCAACTATAAACCTTACAGATGAAAGGGACTCTTCCTTTATCTACATAAAAATATAGCTTAGAGTCGATGTTTATGTATTGTCCGAAGGACTTTACTCCTCGTTATAAAAAAAAAATAATAATGATACAATGGCTAAGTAACAATACAAAACATTTACAGACACACAATTTCCTATTATATGAAAAAATAAACTGAAGGGGAAATTAGTAAATATATAGAATAGTATGTACCATACTGAGCAAAATACCCGCATCTAGGTGAACAGTAGAAAAAAAGATAAACTTATGTTTAATATTTTTTTAAGGAGCTGAAGAAAATACAATATGAACAGAATCTAGACAACATTGACTTCCACCAGTCCAGTATGTTCGGTAATGAGGAAAAAGAGAGGACTAGAATGTTTTATTTAATCATAATGAACAATATAGAGTAACAAGGCGAACGTAGAAGAAACAAAATAGTTATTCTTTTTTTTTATTTCTCTTTTATAGCACTTTTGTTATTTATTATATTTTTCGGTTCGCATAAGATAAGTAAAATCGCTATTGTATAGGAAAAAAAAGAGTATACTTCAACATGTGACTAAACTTTTGTAACAAAACAGCGCTAGCTACATATTCACTGGGTGGGCATACGATATTGTCGGAGAAGAAAAAGTTTACATTTGTTTCAATGGTTTAAAAAGGAGTTTGAAATAATAAGAAATCTTTGCCACGGTAATTTGTCTCTTTTTCCCACAAAAATAACGATGGTAAGGGGAAAAAGTATGAAACGTAAACAGTACAAGCCTTGCTTAATCTAGGTAGTTAAACCTTATCTAAAAATAAAAACTTTACCTCCAATTTTAATAGTTTTAACATGATGAACGGTTTTTTTTTCTCTTGTTAGTTGGGGATATCTAAAAGACTCGAAAAAACAAAAAGAATTCTATAAACTGATGTTATTGAGTTATACATCTGAAAAAAAAAAAAAAAAAAAAAAAAAAAAAAAAAAGTTTATGTTTTCAGAACGGGTCGTTCTACGAGATCTCCCAAATAAATATACGTTATATACTTTTCTAAAACTTTCTTTTTTTTTGCACTAGAAATATTTTGGTATTATCAAGAACTTGTTTTTTTTTTTAATTTCCTTAAGCATTCACTGTAGTTCTTATGGTCATAGTTTTAGTGGGTTGAGTCGTTTCCGTGATATCATT
>MU622268.1:178950-194205 GCA_025399235.1 Backusella circina FSU 941
GAGAAAAGAAAGTTGATAGATTAGCTTTTTTTTTGGTTTTTTGGTTTGGAACTTTATGATATACCTGCAGAAATAATATATACATTTCGAAAGTAATACTTGGAAAAGGTGCTGATTTAAAATACGTGTTTATCCAAGTTTAACTATAATGATAAAGTAAGCAATGAAAGATTGACGTTTTATGCCTCGTTTTCTAAATCATAGTTCACTTTCAATCGTTTGATTCAAATATTCAAACTGACACGTTTTCATTAATGCCAATTCAAACACATGTTAGGGATTGTAATTTTATGACCATTTGTCTATATGACGAGAAAGATTATTAGAACTATGAACTCGAAAATAATGATGATAGAAATAACAAAATCAAAGGTAATTTTTACAATGAATTTAAATCAATGCCTTCACTCTTGATATTAAGATCATTTATTTTACTAATAGACCTGATATTCAATACAAAATTAAATTACTATAAACATAAAGCTACCTTCCAATATGCAAGCTTATTTAAAACAGAATGATCTGGTTCGGAAAGCGTAAAACTACAACGTAAAAAAAAAAAAAAAAAAAAAAATTATAATTGAAAAAATCCAGCACTGGTAGCGGTTGGTGTATTTTCAAGACTTGTGCTCATGGGGTCATCGACTCCTTCAAGATCTATACTGCTACTCCTACTTCTGCTCCTACTATTTGTTTTTCTGTCGTTATCCACAAAAATCATCGGGTAGTCTTGTGGTTCATGTTGGTGATGTTCGTGCTGTTTGAAGCATTCTTCCTCCCGAATCTGCTGCTTCTTGCGCTTTTTTCTCTTGCTAGCACAATTTTTCAGTGCGGCTGTCATCTCCATTAATGTAAAAGGCTTGCTAATGAAATCATTCATACCAGCATCTATGCAGATCTGTCTGTCTTGTCTTGATGCTGATGCAGTAAGCGCAATTATATAGACATCATTCACATTGAGCAAAGGATTATCTTGATTTATATTTGATTCCTGTTTGCGTTCAGATATAATATAGCGTGTAACTTCGAGTCCATCCATTTCTGGCATATATAAATCCATCTACAGTATGTACTGTTTGTTGAGATGTTCTTCTTTTCTCGTTTCATTTTTTTCTAAAAAAAAAAGTCTACTTACGAATATTATATCAAACTTATATTCACGCATAAGATCCAAGGCTTCCCGTCCATTACTAGCAATTATTACATCCTGATACCCGAGACGTTTTAAAATACTAATAGCAATTTTTTGATTTACTTTAAAAATAATAGTTAGTATACGCATGGTTTGAGAGTTTAGTATAACTAAACTTACGAACATTATCCTCCGCTAGCATTATCTTTACTGGATAAGATAGAGACAGATTCTCTTCTTTAGAGTGAGATGACTTTCTACTGTAATGGCTTTGTTTGCTGATGGTTACACGAGGTACGCGTGATGTTACAGAAGGCATCTCAAGTGATGACTTTGGAAGTGTGTTGTTATTATGATTTGTATTAGAATTAGGAGTAGAATTAGTGTTAAATAGATAAGTAGAAGGGGAAGTTGGATCCTTATTATATTTTGATAGCATATTTTGGAGCTCGGAATTGTTGTTTTCAGCAGAGTGGGGTTCGGTGGGAGGTATACGGTTCATCAATGGTTCCCATGATGAAGGTGTTGTTGTATTTGTTGTATAGACAGAAAGTCCTACCTTTAAAGAATCTGATGCTAACCCATCATTGTCTTTACTTGGTTTAGTGTCCTGTTGACTATTTGACATTTGATTACACGATGACAAAAAGCTGTTATTTGGTGAAGAAGATGGCGAAAAAAGATTACTTGAGGGTACTTCATTCATAATACGATCGCTATATATACTTGAGCCTATGCTTACACTTCCATCGGATGTAGTAGAAGATGGTGAAGGAGGCGATGCTATAATATTACTAGAATGAGTGCTTTCAGTTTCCTTGCTATCTTCGTCTTTAACTGAAGCTATAGCCAAAGGCAGTGCTGAAGAAAACCTTGACCCAACTCCTTCTTCGGATTCAACCCACAATCCACCATCCATTCTATTTACTAGCATGCTTGATATAGCTAATCCTAAACCAGTTCCACCATAGCGCCTTGCTGTTGAAATATCGATCTGCGAAAATGACTTGAATAGCCTGGGTAATCTGTCAGCTGGCATGCCAATTCCTGTATCTGTAACAGATATCTCGAGAACTACTTTTTCAGGGGCAACACTGCTGTGTTCTTCTTCTTCTTCTTGGTCTGGCATTTCGTGCTCATTATCATGACCGTTGTCAATCGCGCCAGCGCTAAATGATAACCTCTTCATCGTTTTATCTCCATTCATTGCACGTGCATAGATTTTTTCAATTTTCGCATCATACCGCTGTTTAAAACTTGTCCATTCGGGCTGACCACTGGTATTCTTTGATTGCTTGGGAATGTATTTAGAAATCTTGACGTAAATACCGCCTTTTCGAGTGAACTATAAATGCGCACATATCCCGTAGAGTTGATAAACAATTTACTGTTAGTATATTTTATTATTATTATAGTAATAAGTAAGATTTTACTAAAGTATATTATTGATTATTGAACTTTACCTTTACAGCATTTGAGCAAAGATTCAATATAATTTGAGTAAGTCTCATTGTATCGCCCATCAAATGTTCAGGGACATTTGGGTCGATCTTCCAAAGCAGTGGTAATACTGTCTTTCCGAGATAATGAGGCACTGGTAATGGTAAAGTTCCCATTTTTTCAAGTTTTGGAATCAGCTGAGGCAAAGATATGTCATCGTTTACATCGGCTGGACATTCGGATACACAAACTATTTTATTATGTTGAGTCATCGAAGCTTGATGGCGCGCCATATTGAGCGTATCTAATCAAATTTAGAGCACCTTTTTAGCTTCAGTTTTTCATTTCTATTATTATTATTTTTAAGTTAAAAACAAGTAACTAACCTTTTATGCATTTCCTAAGATTAAACCTGCGTTCTTCCAATTTAAATTTGGGGTCATGATTGATTTTTGATATATCTAAAATATCGTTAATTACCTTTATAAGAAGAATTAGTTGTAAGCGGAGTAAAATAAGTCATCCATAATGACTACTTACAGTTAGCAGATGATTCCCACTTGTTTGAATTACTTCAAGATGTTCCGTCTGTTCCTCATTTAAACTACTTCTTTCCTGTAAAAGTAAATCTGTCAGCGCGATAACGGCATTCATGGGTGTTCTAAAGTTGTTAAAAAAGAAGATTTGTTAATAAAAATTAGCAGTACTCAAAATAGGTTTGCATGTACCTTATTTCATGGCTCATATCTGCCAAAAACTTAATTTTGTTCTCCGCATCTTTCAAAGCAGCATTCTTCGCAATAATAAGATGTTCACCTTGTCGAATACGTTCAATTTCGTGCTTTGCTCTCAGCTCCACAGAAGTCAAGATGCTCTGAATAAAAGCCACTCGTTCTTTGGTCATTGGTTTGTTGTGCATCACAGTAATCATTCCTATAGGTGTTGTCCCTTTTTTATTATTTGAATCAACCCCTTTGGTCTGTTGTGAGTCAAGTCGTAATCCCACAAAACTGCTATATTCGGGATAGATGTTATTTGGTGATGATGATGATGCGTCTTGTGTGACATAATACGTTGCATGTTTTAAGGTTTTTAGTAGCGGTGATTCTTGTAGTAGCGATAAGGAAACGGCTGAATGTTTGGCTCTAGAAAGTAATAATAACCGCAATAACAGAAGCAATAACGTGAATACGATTCAGAAATTGTATTAAATTAAGCAATGAGTCGTTTACTTACAGAGTGGCACTTGTTAGAGTGGAGTTACTAGCCTTAATATATAAAACTCGAGCTTTTTCGGTATTGATTTCAGTATCACTGGGAGAATTTTCACGACTGGTATTGCAGGATGTATCACCAAGAATCTGAATAGATGGGCAGCCATCGTTTTCTTTTAAATCTCTGCATTCGTCCAAAGTAAGAAGTCGCTGAATTAATACTGTTTGAACATCTAACGTTGCTACTAGTTCTTTCGTAAGTGAATCTAAAAATTCGTCTCCAACGTGAGAATAGGTTGTACTATAAATCGTCTGTTTTGCGATTCGGACTTTTGAGTTTAAAGATCCAGCTTCTTCTCTATGAACGTCTGGCGATAAATTCATATTCCCACTCGATTATTGATATTTTTATAGAATATTCTCTGCGCTTTATTTTCTCCTCTTTCTTCAGAGAATTGGTTCTATTAATTATTATATGGAGATAAAAAGAAAGATATATAAATAGAATAGGAATATAGAGGTAGTGTTTCTTTAGTTATGCTTAGTGAAACCAAAGGAGAATTGGTATTTATGTATGTATATATAGGGCTTCACTACTTAGTCTAAAAGAAGAACAAAGAAAGGATAAAGTAAATAAATGGAATAAAAAAAAAAAGGAAAAAAAGAAAAAGAAGGGATATCAAGGGATATAATTCATATATCTCTTTATGTTGGTTTAGCGTGATTCGATGTTTGAGATGTAAGAGATGAGAAAAGGAAGAAGAGGTTTCTTTTTTTTAGCTCCTGGGTATTATTTTGTTACTTGAACAAAAGAGGCAAAGCGTATGTTAAAATTTTATAAACTCACACATTGTTCATAAACTAAGCCACTATGTTTTCAAGTTTTGTTCAAAGCAGCTATCGCTGCTGTTGACAGCGTTTTAGGATTTTAATTATTAATGCTTAATATATACATTTGCTTATAATGAATGGGTTTTAAATCATTTCCTTGTTCTTATATTTTAGCCAACTTTATTACTTATTTTTATTTTATTTGGGTTATCAAACATTGAAACACGTCATTCTGAGTTAACTGTACAGAGCTTTCGATAGCTGGAATCTATAGAATAGCTTCGAAAAAAAGCAGAACAATTATAAAAGTGACTGATATATAAATGTGAAATCAGCCCATGAAAAGCAGTAGAAGCATTATAAAACAATCAGTTGGAATATTTTGGTTTTCTACTATTGAAATTATTATTCTGGTTTTTGATGAGCGGGAGAAGGAATATAATGATAAATATGAACTTCCGCTCTAGTTCTAAACTAAGTGGGACTTTTTCATGTTATTAACTCATTGTCTGATATTTCTAATATATTGGAGATAACAAACAGGAACATACACTAGCATTCAGTTACTTTTTTAAAGAGAGACATTGCTCATATTACCTTTATATTCTCCCAATGTTTTATCTCGTCTATAATGAGTAAAACAACGTACTATTCATTTTAGATAGTTTTTCACTACCATATAATTCTTATTTATAGTATTTATTTATTTATTATTTATTTATTTATTTTGTAACCTCCTTATTTTTTTATTATAATCATAAGCACATAAATCTCTCCTATTTAATTGAATTTGGTATAACTTTTTACTTTGTAGATATGAAAAACAGCTTCAGATTGTTTTAGCGGAGATCATCACAAATTATTACTTATGGTAACATTACAATTTATTTAGAAAACAGAAGTTTGTACTTTCCAGAATCTTTATCATTTTTTTATGGCTAATTAGTGCCATTTCTTAATTGAAATAAACAGGGAAAAACTGGACAATTCAAAAATAGTCTCTACCTTTTCTGTTGCATTGTTATGAAGCAGTACAGCAATTGCCGATCTAAATTGACGTCATTGAGAATATCTGAGTGAAAAGGGGCATTACCAACATCTCGTGCAACCAAAAAATTCGTGAAACACCTGACATCGCTATTTTTTTAATATGTGGACATGAGTTACAAAGTGTAAAACGTAGAAGTACTTTAAATTTTGACTCTATAGACAATTGTTTTATTAGAACATTATTTTCATTATATTAAAACTGTTAAAAGAAGGTGAAATAAAAACAGTCTTTTTCTGTACTTTTCTGTGAAACAAACCATTTTCTATATTATACAGATTTTAATTTTACGTTAGAAGGACGCATGTCTCTTGCAGGAAATAAGTGATGTGTTTTCCTGTCTTTTTTTTTTCCCGTGATTCAAATATCGTACGGCAATAAAACTAGTACCATTCGATAGGAAAAGTTGATGCCATTTATAAAAAGTATACTTTGTTTTTATTAGTGCTCTACGGCTTAACAAACAATTTTTTTTTTTTGAAAAAGTAAAAAAAAAGTCGAAGATTCAAACTCAGGAAGAAGTATTCTTGTTTTGTATGTCCTTTAAAACCCTCCTCTGCTTTTGCAGCAGTCACTGAACTTCCATCGCTTCATTGATACACTTCTTTTAAATAGATATTAGTTGGCTTGTGGGAATTTTTTTTAATGAAACTACCAAATTCCTCTGTAGTTTCGTACATATGTCATTAAGGTCAGGATTGTAAGCAATAGGTTGCTTTACAATTGCCTAAACTTTCTCGATTGACTGAGATTCTGGATGATATGATGGAGTGAACATTACTTTATGTCTATACTTATTGGCGATTGTATGCGTAATAAACTGAGTGTCCACTTCTACTTTTCTCACAGCATCCAGTAATTCCGCTTTTGAATGAGATTTCGAGGAGCAAGGTATATCTTCCAATTTCACACCGTGAGCCTCAAGCCAGGCCGTCAAAACGCTTTTTTTTTTTTGACTTCAATGGTCTAGAATCTATACTCGCTTATGATAAGAAGCACCATCTATATGGATGATACAACTACCATAAGGTACCAAAGCAGCACAAAAATCTTCGAAGAGTTCTTCAAATTTATCAGCATTGAAATTACCATAGTAGTCAGAATCTGCATTATAATTGACCATACTTTAACACCCTCCTCAATCATTTGTGCTTGTAACTGACGGCCAACACTTCACACCACAAACACTGCAAACATAACAGCCATCTGCCGTCTTCCTCTAGTATTTCTCTTACCCTTCTTTTTACCCCATGATTTATCTGCTTGGTGATCCACGCGGCAGTAAGATTCATTAAGAAACACCTCTGGTTGAACTGGATGGGATTTGTTGTTCAAGTTTAATAGTCTTTTGTTGACATAACCTTGTCTATACAGCACATTTGTGGGTTTGCCATAGAGGATGTTTAAGACTGTTCTCTTTTGTTATTTAAATTTTAATCCATGGAGATCTCTCAAAAGAAATAAATTAAGAACAAAATCAACAATATAACTGAGGTGGTGTTATGCGTTATCACGCCACAAAAAAAAGTCCATTTTGGCGGAGAAGCTAAATGAATATGGCTCTATAACCTTGGTATCATATTAATAGGTTTTTTTTTTCTATATAATTAGGAAATTAACATATTTAAGGATTGGTAGAGGAATACCCTATGAGCATTTTTTAATTTCTTCAGTTTTTCACTCGTGGCTTTATACTTTGAGGCAAAGTCTATTTTAAGCACCAATTTCGGTGTATTGATTTTCAAACATTACATCATTTTTCTAATTTGGAATAAATATACTGTGTTTAGGCTTTTTACACCTACACCTACACCTATAAGTTTCAAGTTTTGTCTCACCATTAGTTGCTCCACTCCAGTCTAAATTTTATTTAACAAAATGTCTTATTCAATACAATATCCTTTTCTGAATATTAAATTCAGAAAATGTAGCCTTTCAATGTTTAATATGTCTCTTTTTTTTCTAAAAAAAAGCTAGTTGTGTCTCTTTTCATAATCCCGAGTATAATAAATAACAAAAAAAAAATAAGATAGTTCAAAATAACTTTTTTTTGAAAGGTAAGAGCACTTCTAGTTTATGGCTAAAAGCTAGCTAAATCATAAATTTAGAAGTAAAAACATAGAGTTAATCCAAATAATGTATGACTAAAAAAAGTCTCTAAAAAAATAATCTATAAATTTCTGCCCAAAGAGATTCTAATATCACAAGGCGTTTAGACTGACTCCAAACCTCCAACCACATAATTTTCATCGGGATGGTGGTATGCTTTTTGCAATAGATCTAGTTTTACAGATTTTATATCCATGTACTGTTTGAGAGCCCATGGTTTCTATTTAGAGGATAAAATCTTTTTGGATTTTTAGAGGTGGAATTTAACTATATACTAGAAATATAAATACTTCAACAAAAAACCAATTGGGTATTTCCTGACTGCATGTAAAATAAAGTATTGTTTTACCTGAAGTACGAATCAAATGTATGTATTCCCACGCCGACATCCATACAGCTTGTGATTCTGATATTATAGGTGTTACTCTGAGGATTCTTGTAAAGAGAAGTTATGTTTACATAAATTAAAGATCTAATTAGCTTTATATTACCAGTAAATAAAGCATCATATCCCAGAAGCAATGGTCTTATGACAGAAGTCTAGTTCTATCGAAAAATGAAAATATGTATTAGTATGACAAAATACCACAAACGCTTACATGATAAGGAAGTAGCATTTTTTGTATTGAGGGAATGATACATTTTGTTTTATTTTTTTTCGATACCAATGTAAGATTAGGTTTTAACCAGAATTATGTACTTGAGTAAATGTTTATTTACTTCAAAATTATTATCATGTATTAAATATCTATCAGAAAAAAAAAAAAATACGTGTCATTTCAAAGGGATTGGTTAACAAATTTATATTCACTCGTGTGGTATTCATCACAAATGTTGCTTTGGTGCCAGTAAATGGACCATCTTGCTATCGCTGTTTGGACATATGAAGAAATCATCCAGCCCTTTCGCAAAGGGAATGAAGATACCGGTGCCCTCGTCATGTATCGATTGGTAAGATAGTTCTACACATTGAAGATGATGATGTACTAAGAAAAAATAATAAAAAACAGACTTAGTTGTTCTCTAGAGTCTATTTCTCATACGCTGCTTCACGTATAAGACTTCAAACATTGTACAACCATGCATCATATGCTGAAATCGAGATGTTTCAAAATGTTAAAAAGATAGAGGGGAAATGCTGTGATCAGATGGGAGACAGAACTATCACTACTTCTCTGACCTACGGGACTTTCAAAAAACCCAAACAGAGGAGATCAATAAAGGTTTGTGATCCTTTTTTTCTTTTTTTGGAGAATTTTCTAAAAGTAAAAATGATAGATAGGGTTCGATGCATCGTAAAAGAAGAATAGTTTGCTTTGCCATACAGCATGATATTACACGCGTTGCTGCGTGACATCACTTGTATAGATTACTTATATGTTGTCAAACTAAAGTGAAACCATGAAAAAAAAAAAAGAGAGATTAGATAACAAACATAAACAGTAAAGTATTCTTTAACCTTTTGTTATAACTCAATTGTCTTCATTTCAAGTTCAACATGTTACCATTTCTTCTTTATACTAGAAAAGTACTTATTAAAACAACTTAAAAGGACAACTTTAGATAAGACAAAAACAAGACTTTATTTATTTATTGATAAGAAAATAACTACAAGTGATGAAGTCTCAGTTAATTGTTATATTATGAATAATATAACAATCGTAACAGGAAAGACCACGAGAAGGTGCTCCATCTTACAATCCCACAAAAATAGAGGGTTATCAAAACTGTGGAAAGGGAATCAAAACTGTGGAAAGGAAATCTAAACTGTGGAAAGGAAATCTAAACTACGGAAAAAAAAAAAATCAAAACTGTGGAAAAAGGAAAATGAATCAAAACTGTGGAAAAGGAATCTAAACTACGGAAAAGGAATCAAAACTGTGGAAGGTCAAAAATAGAGGTAGAGTGTGTGAAAGAAAAAAAAAAATAGTGTAAAGAGGTTGCATTATTTAAATGGACAAAAACAAACTGTGACCGTTAAAATTAACCAATAGAAATGCATAAAATTGGGAAAAAAGACTCTCACATAAAAAAGAAAGTGAAAAATACATCAATGAAGTGGGATATACTTTGATTTATGCTGACTGACGAAAGAAAGTCAGCCTATTTAAATAAAAATAAGACTTACGAAGATCTTGATAAAATTTGTTCAATTTATCAAATTATCGTCATGAAGTATTATTAATAATAAAAAAGAAATGACCCAATATAATAATACTTAAAGCTACCGATTTCTATAACATTCATGGATGTATATTTTCTAGTTATAATGTACTGTTTTTTTCAAGAAGTTCAGAAAAATTACAAATTAATGAGAAAACAATAATAACTGTATAAATAAATAGAGCCAATCAACAGAGTAGAGAACCAAAGTGTGCAAACATGTTGTCGATATCATGAATCAGAAGGAAACACCAGTGAAAAACACAAGAACATAGTGTATAGATCAGAATAGTTGACGAGCAGAGGAAAACATACTAGTTAAGACCATATGTATGTATACCAGAGCAGAACCAAGAAGAAGGGAAATATATATACAAGTGAGTATTCTATTGAATAAACATTGATAAAAATATAAAAACTTACAGCATCGGCATGCTTATGGAAGAAGACGGTAACAGATGGCCAGGGAGGCGGACAGAGGGAATATTTAAAAACCCCTGGTGGTAAAATAGAAATCAGGAGGAAGACGTTACCAATGAATCCAGAAACCTAATATTGAAAGTGATTAGTATTATTTTAAGAATAGCTAACTTATTAGAAAAATGCTCCTCTCGCAATTCAAATAATGAATTCACCAGGGGTCCAAAGGTTATCTGATAGTTTTGTAGCTATAAACGAAAGAGAATACTGTAAGTTATATGTTTAATGGGTTTAATATGAATGAAATAAAATATATTTTCTTGTTTCTATTTAGAGGAATTGACAAATATTTCTTAAAGTAAGCCTAGACAGAGCTTTCTACAGCCTTTTTTTTTTTTGCCTGTTCTTTGATATTAGTGATGTCCTCGTAACCAGAAACAAATAAATAAATAAAACTTCAGAATCAGGTTCACAGTTACCATCCATTATGCTGTTAACTGAAATATGTCTCCGATGAATTGATCTAAAGTTATTTTAATAAATGTAGATGCTATAGCTTATATGATGATTTATTAATTTTAATAAATTGAAGTGACTTGCACCATCTTAAATAAAGCAAAAGATTGCCTTAGTGTATGATAATTAACGTGGATGCTAAACGGGATGTATTAAGACACTTAAACATACACCCCTGTGTTACTATTCATTGAGCTGTATCATGAACTTAATCCCCTTTAGCTCTGTCACCTTAGTCTCCCTTTTTACCCAATTTTCTTCTCATCAACCTTTTCTCACTAAATACTCTCCTTTTCTCAGTAATTTGAAGCTTTCTCTCATTTTCTTAAAAAAAACAGTGTGTCAAGAATAATTCGTTTTTCTGTTAATAAGAATTGCCAGTAGAAGCACAGCGTTACCCCATGAGAGCACTTATGTACTACCACTTAATTTGGAAAATTATACATTACTTTTTTATATATAATTTTTTCTGTCAAGTAGACTTGGAGTAATGAAAATTAAATACTACTACAGAGCTACGGGATAAACATAATTAAGCATTAGGAGAAGTATAGAAGAAATTAATTTCTATCTATATGTTATTTTGAGTCCCTATATGTCCATTTGCGAGGATAAATGAAATAAAAGGAAAGATGAAAATTTAACGAATTACAAGTTTAAATTTTATCAACAAGTTTCATAGTTAAAAAATGCATTTTAAGTAAAATAATAACGAATAATAGTAATGCTATCCGAATATAGTATATTAGAGTACACACGTTACTAAAGCACCCAGCTATGCAAACGTTTCACAGATCAAGTAATCCAAATTTGATTAAAAATTCCTTTTGTTGATTTTATTATTAATGATTTCTATTGATTCCACTTATAAATTCTATATTCATATATAAAAAATAGTATGGTGATCCTTTCTATTAACACCATTATATCATTCAATCTTCAGAAACTTCACATTAAAGAACTGGAACTAAAATTGAAAATACTAATCTTTTCCTTTATATCTTAAAAGGATCTTTCTAGAACACCTCGTGCTTGTTTTGCCATCTCCCTTTTTATGCAAAAAGATCGAAGATGAACGTTGTCAAAAGCTAAAATAAACGATCTTATGCATATTTATTAAACAATGCTTTGCTTTAGATCTCATTTTATTTAAATTCACCATTCTTAAAATAAACTGCCTTGAAAAAAAGGATTGGGGAAAAAGACAAGGATCGTGAGAGTTTTTATTGTCATTTGATTGGCGAATTAGTTAACTGTAGTAGCACTATGTTATAATAATTTGATGTTCTTGTAATACTATGCAAGTATTAGCTTTTGTATTGCTACTATTTATTTTTATTAAGCAAGGAACTAAAAGTCAAATAGAAACACTGTTTACGCCATTACAAGTTATATAATTACTTTCCCCTTTTTTCGCTTCTTGTCACATCAGTCCTCCTGAACCTTAGTCTTCTCGTAAAAAAAAAAACAGAAAAAGGCGTTCTAAGTTGCATATGTAATTAAAAATTTTTTTTTTCTCATATTAAGTAAAGCAAACTACTTAAAAAAGAAAATACACTGAAAAAAAGAAATAAGAGAAATGTATCTTCCTTGTAACCCCAAACTTTTTTTTTACACGCTCCATAAAATGAAACTTGTATTATTATATTAATATTTTCCCAATAAAGCTTGAGAAAAAAACAATTAAGAGGCATATTTAAGTTTATTATATACAACTATTTGACAAAGAAAATAAAAGAGACAGTAAAGCATGCAATGAATAAAATATAAAGGGAAAGGAGAAAGTCATGTAGTTTTTTTTTTAGAAAAAAAGAGTGGCTGTATATGAAGAAATGAATGTATATGTATTTTTTTTATCCTAAAAGGAATCGAATGGAGGGTAAATGAATGTTATTGTTTGTGTTGTATCTTTCAGGCGATGAAGTGAGACAATTTTTTTCAAACTGGCTGCTATTGTTGTTCTCTGATTTGCGCGGTGGAACTAATACAGGCTGATCATACGCTCTGCTATTCAGACTTTTAATCAAAGGCGGTAATGTCAATCCTTGCTTGGTAAAAGTATACTCATATCGCGGAATTGAAGAATTAAAACATGTTAGAATTGGTGAACTATCAGGAGTGTATGTCTGATCACTATCCGAGTCCGATATAGAAGAGGCTGATGAACGGTAATAATACTGCTGCTGATTGTAATCTGGAAAACTAAGTGGAGAAGGACTTGTACATAATACTGGACTTGAAGGTTGAGACCGATCTTGATAAATGCTCCCATGATAGTTTATAATACCAGTAGTCCCACCGTTGGTACTAGTGCTACTATGACAAGATGATATTGAAGATGGCACAGTAAAAGTAGAGGTTTCATATCTTGGAGGAAGCACGATAGGACGGATGTGTAAATGGTTTTTGTTTCGCTTATTTGGTGCGGCATGAATTCGAGTGTGTCGAGTTAACTCGTCAGAGCGCGAAAACCTTTTTGAGCACCCAGGAAAGGTACAGGGATGCGGTTTCTCTCCCGTATGAGTGCGGATATGACGAGTTCTATGTTCTAAACGTACAAAGGCTTTTGGGCACATTGGGCATTGATAAGGACGTGATTTATCCATCATATATTGCTGTTCGGTTTGATTGTTTTGAGTGGTATATGGCATATCTTTTTATTGATTTTTTGTTTGTTTTTGATTTTCCAAAATTTATTTGGATCGTAAAAAAGTCTTTTTTTTAGAAATACAATTTTTTTTTTTCTATCTTATATAGGAAGATCAACAAGTATATCAGAGATAGAAACAGGTGAAAGGGGTAAAAAAAAAAAAAAGAAAAGAAAAGAAAAGAAAAGAAAACGTGATTAAGGAGAGATAAAGTTAAAAAAAAAAAAAATGAAAAAGGAATATAAAGAAAAGCAAATAGGCCAGAATTATTTATTTTTAAAATAAATGTCAGGTTTATTAGTATCGACCATAGTGATACGCTTTTTTCGATCTCATATCGCTTAAATGGTTATCAGTCAAGACAAGTCTAATTACCAAAAATGGGTCTTTTAGTGGGTTAGATTGATGAGATATTCGCGATAACAAGGAATCGGTGAATCAAAAACATTAAATCGGACAAAGGTTAGTGATCGGACACTTTTTCAAAAAGAAATAGAATTACGGGAGTGTTTCTTCATTGGCTCTATCTATTCGTATTGTAGATCAGTTGCAATGGAAAATATATAAATTAAAAAACAAAGGAATGATAAAGAATACTTTGGCCAAATGATTCTATCAATCTGACTTAAACCCATTTCTTGATTTACTAGAAGAGATAATTTATAAGATAAGATTGACAATAACCTCTTAATGGGAATACACATAGGAAAAATTTCCTTTTCTTACAAGATATCTGTAATCATGATATCCAAGTTGAGAGATACGTTGAATGATAAAACGATGATAAATATGTTCAAACTTTAACACTACTGCTTTTTATGCTTCTCCGCCTTTCCCCTTACTTACATAATCAGGTCATAACGGCCAAATGTTTAGTAAACGTGTATTTAATAACTATGAAAATCATCATTTATTTTTTTTTATTTTGTTTTCAAATTAATAAAGATATTATATATTACCAGGTATATTTTTAAAATATTCATTCTCTTTTAACAACTATTATTGGTGGATTATTAGATAAAGAAATTAATAATGCAAATAAATATATCAAAAGGCGTGCAACGAATGTTATCGTAAAAGTAAAACTTGACTTTTTTAAATCCACACCCTTCTCTATTTCTAATTTTTTGAGTCATACTAAGACATTGTATTTTCTGCTCCCGTAAAGTTGTTAGATATATGAATTATCCATGCAAAAACATGAAGGGCTGCAGCATAACAAGCCAGAATCTTGTTATCATTTCCAAGAGGAGAACAGATATATATAATAGATTATATTTGTATATCTGTATATCCATGTGATTTATACATACACTAGCACGTATCTAGGAGTACTCGCACGCATCCTTTTAGAAACCATGTAAAGTTCTATAGAGAAGGAGCTATTTATTTTTTATTGAACCTCGCTCCAAAAAAAAAACGAGTGTAGTGTGATGATACTCCATTTTCATCCTGTAATTTGAAAGGATATAACATGATATTGGAAGCGATATACTTTTAGTTTCTGGGAACTATGATCATTCGATAAACGTACCGAAAAGAACAATAGCTACACCTAGTCTTCATTAGATTTCTTTCAAATTGGTACTGTCCCAATAGATATAAAAACCAAAAGTATTTAATCGTTGTAATATATAGGTATATCGGTGTCAATTTTGTATATAGTACTTTTGAGAACTATTTCCAAAAGTTTCTAATCTACATGCCAATTAAATGAACGTTTTTTTTTTATTT